>JAVJIF010005003.1:0-79266 GCA_038442645.1 Agave tequilana | reverse complement strand
TTTCCGGTGTTTGGATATATAGGGAAGTGAGCAATTATACTTCCCTATTCCTTACTTCCGCCCACTTCCTTGCAACCAAACAGCCCCATAATGGACAAATACCAATAAAACATCATTAAAATATGCTAAACCAATATGGTTAAAATTTAAATTTGAACAGCTAATGAAAACATCAGAGAGAACGGTAGTATCGCAAGAAAATGTGAAAACAAAATTTTAAAATCAAATCTGAATTTATATTGACAGCCCATGTATAGTGAGTAATGAGACGATATAAAAACTAACGTGCTTAAAAGTTTTGAATCAAATATTCAAAATAATCAAAGGCTAAAAAGGTGTAATAAGAGAAAAATAGGTATATAAATGGTTGAGTGGAGGGGTTTGAAGGTCAAATACTATAAAGCATCATTAAAATGTGCTAAAGCAATTATGGTTAAAATTTAAAGTTTGAACAACTAATTAAAGCACCAAAGAGAACGGTCAAGTATCGCAAAGAAAATGTGGCAAAGTTATTTTTAAACTCAAATCTGAGTTTATATTGACAACTTATATGCAGTGAGCAGCGGGAGGACATAAAGAAATGTGTTTAGAAAGTTTTGAATCAAGATAGTCAAAGGCTAAAAGGTGCTAAACAAGAGCAGAATATGAGGAATCCTGTGTGGTTTTAAAGAACGTGCCTCATTCTAATGCTCTGTTGCCCTGTTATACGCAAAATTGTATTCGCGTTCAATTTAATAAAATAGCCAATTTATATAATTGTTAGAAAATATGTTTTGTATACGAGCGGTATATGAGTTGTATCACGAGTAGTTACTATTAGGAGTCATATTTTTGTTAGAAGTTGTAATTATATTTGCCTATAAATAAGAGTATAGAGAGAAGTTGCTCTAATTTCTAAAATCTAAATTTTTCCATGGTATCAGAGATTCAGAGCCCTAAGGTTCTCTATCCTTCGCAACTTTTGTCTTCGTCATCTTCGCTCGCCATCAAAACATCACCATCTTCTACTGTATCAACTTTCAGATACAATCTAGTGAAATTTATCTGCATTACCTCTCTGATGCTACTACTGGTTCTGATAATGTCTCTAATAATGATCTTTTCATTGCTCTTCGCAAGGGTAAATGCAGCCACACACCTCACCTTTTTTTTTACTTTGTACCTTGTTCACACTTGTCTCCCTCCTTTCATGTCTTTTTTTTTATAGACTAATATTCTATTCCCAATTATGTGTTAGAAGCCTTGTCTGTCTATCTCAGGATGGAAAGATGACGTGAAGGAAGAAATGCTCGCTCTAGAATAAAATAACACCTGAGATCTTGCTGTTCTTTCTCCTGAGAAGAAAGCAGTTGGATGTCGGCAAGTATACACTGTGAAGCTGAATCCCGATAAGTCATTGGCTTGTTTGAAGGCCCATTTGGTCCCAAAAGGTATTCTCTGGTGCATGAAATGGATTTTCAAGACACCTCGTCGGTTGCAAAGCTGATGTCTGTGCAGATTCTTTTTTCTTTGGCTGCCGCTCGTCACTAGCCCCTCCATCAGTTAGATATTAAGAATGTTTTACTTAATTGTGTTCTTAATGAGAATGTTTACATGGAGCAACCATCAGGTTTTGTTGCTCATGGAGAGTCGGGAAAGCTGTGTGGAGGCTGAAGAAGTTTTTATATGGATTGAAGCAGCCACCAGGAGCATGATTTGGACAATTTGCTCTGTTTTTCGGGATTTTGGTTTTTTTTTTATTCTCAGAAGGATCACTCTGTATTTTGAAGACAACATTAAGGGAAAGAGGTTACTCCTTGTAGTGTATGTAAATGATATCATTGTCACTGGTGATGATGCACAAGGGATTGCAATTCTGAAATGCTACTTACAGATACATTTTTCAGGCAAAGGTCTTTGGATCTTTCGGTACTTTTTAGGCATTGAAGTAGCTGGATTTAGGAGAAATCACTCTTTTTCAGAGAAAATATGTGCTTGATATGCTCTTTGAAGTAGGTATCTTAAGGGTGCAGAGATGCTGCTAACAGATCAGGAGATCTTAGATGATCCTGACATGTATCAGAGGTTAGGGTAAGTTGAACTACCTAACCGTGATTAAACCTGATATTACATTTGTGGTGAGTGTTGTGAGTCAGTTTTTCTCAGCACCAATAACTACTTATTGAGATGCAGTAGTACAGATTTCAGGTACTTAAAAAAGGCTCATGGCAAAGGGTTTCTATATTCGGATTGTGGACGCACTAGAGTTACTAGTTTTTTAGATGTTGATTGGCAGGATCACCCGTTGACTCACAATCTACCACAGGCTTTTACCTTTTTCTTGGAGGAAATCTTATGTTATGAACAAGCAAGAAGCAGAGTGTAGTATCACGATCTAGTACGGTTTCAGAGTATCATATAATGGCGAATGTAACTTGTGAATTGGTTTAGGTCAGAGACTTGTTGTCTGAGTATGGTTTTGCTTCAAAGTGTCCTATGAGGGTATGCTATCATTAATCATGCCATTTTTTATATGCTGAAAAAAGTAGTATTTACGAGAGCGCACAAAACCCATGAAGTGGATTGTCATTTGGTATGTCAAAAGATAGAAGTGAGATTGTTCAAGCTTGACATATTTCATTTGATCACTGGCTGACAGATCTACTCACAAAGTCTCTTGAGAAGACATGAGTTGATTTATTTGTGACAAGTTTGGCATGTATGATGTATATGCTCCAACTTGAGGAGTGTTAGGAAATATGTTTTGTATAAGGAGTGGTATATGAGTTGTATTAAGAGTAGTTACTAAATAAGGAGTCATATTGTTACGTAATATTAGAACTCCTATTTCTATTAGTAGTTGTAATTATGTTAGTCTGACTCATCAACTCTCTAATTTCAATATCTAAATCTTCTCAATAATCATGCATGTACGCATGTATGTGGTGCATGCATGTGTGCAGAGGGACATACGGATGGAGGGATAGATGGGAGGGAGGGATGTATGGATGGATGGATGCCTAATATAAATACTAAATAAATCATTGAGTAGATTAGTTGGAAATTCACTCCTTTGCATGCTGGTTTATGGGTTCGAGTCCAGTGTCAAAAATAAAACTTTTCCATGCCCGAAAGAATCTAATGTGTTAAAATCAATTTTTAAGGCCTTGAACCAGGAAAAATATTATAAAAAAAGCAAAAAGTCTTAGGAAAACTAAAAATATACATAAGGATCTAGGAACACGTATTGTACATTTGATGCAAATGTCCAATAAAATATGAGTCAAATAAAATTTTCTTTGTGAAAAAGATCATGAATGCTAATAAAATAGGAATAACAAGTTCTCTTATAAATTCCAGAAAATCATGTGAAAATATCGATATGCATTAAATGCACTGCATAGATGTATCCTAGTTCGATGTAGTTCCTTTACATAATTTATCCTAAGAAAAAAAAAATAAATTACATGGAAACTCAATTAAAAATGACTTGGCTTCTTCCGTTGTCTTGAACTTCTTGTAAATTGCAGAAGTCCCCAATCTTTGCCTCTGTCCTTCACTTGATATAACGTTGTCGCATATCGCGCCTCTAAATCCATGTCCATAGTATCAGCTCTTGTATTTATCGTATAAAATATTTGTGCCACATGGACGACCACAGTATGTTTGGCAGTAATTAAAACATTATGGGGTGAGGTCAACGGGAGATCAATTTGTTTGAAGGTCATAGTTCTGAGAACTGTGTATCTTTAGATTACTTCAATTTTGCAACAATTCAGTTGTTGGTGTACATTATTTGACGCAGAATGCATGATTTAAATTGAAAAATATTACCTTATTCGTCTGTTCAAATTTAAAAATGAAGGAAAAAAAATTCTTTCAGTGTTTGTATCTCGTCTGATTTCCGTACTCTTTGGAAGCAGAGGTATTTCAAAATTTTGCTGATAATCTCGTGTCATGATAAATAGCGAGGCGCCATTTTCTCAAGTAATTGCCCTCATGCATCTTTGGCTTTGGTATGGAGTTAGCATGATGCACTGAATTTGTCACTTGACCTTTCTTATGACTATAAAATCTGTGCGTCTTTGTGACAGTCACCGCTAATGCACCACCATAGAATTAGTTTCAGTCCTGTTAGATTATTTCTCTTGGTCAACAAGTGCGCAGCTTATGAAATTGGATGATGAATGTTAAAAGACCCCTGTATAAGAGGAATTATAGCCATCATCCAAGGACATTTTGTGATGAAGTATACTTTCGGTAGTCCCTCAGTCCGGAAAGCACAGTTATTTAATTTACAAGGGATCCTGCAAGGTACCTAAATTTAGTCAGGAGACAGAGAAGCTGATATTCTGTTGCACCTACAAATTTGAAGACGGAAAGGATAAATTGGATTCTAAAGTCTGGCAATCCGTCCCTCTCGTTTCTTAGAATTTAAAATGATTTTAGTTTTCTCAGCTAGTTCCTCATGCATACTAACAGTTTCTATTGTCGTCTGATTTTCTCGCTGTAGGAAGAGATTCTGAGACATTATCCCTTTCACGAGGAAGTACAAGACGTCAACAAGCCATTACCTCCAAGAGAACTGATTGAGATGTGTTTGAAGGGAAAAAGTCGGGAGCTGTCCTTGCTAGTTTTTGAAGTATTTGCATGGACAAGCTCTTCCTTTCGGATTGCGAACAGAAGCCTTCTGGAAGAATGCTGGAAGAATGCAGTTGACCAGAACGACTGGGAAGCCCTCGGCCTGGCATCCGCAGCAGAAGGGTGGAGCGATGAAGTGATCTTGGAAACTTTGAAAGAAACCATCTTGTTCAAGGCATCATACCGTTGTTATGGTCCTGAAGCAGAGACGTGCGATGGTGATTTTGATGAGGCCTTGCCTCTGCAGAAGGAAGATGCAGAGACTCCAGGCTCTTCAGTGGAAGGTATCTTGATGCTGCACAAGGATTTTCCAGATGCAGGCAAGCTGATGCTGACTGCACTTATGATGGGCAAAGAAGGAATCAATACCACTGCTGAAGAGGAAGAGAGAGCTATGTATTCCCAGTGATACAGTTTTTTGTGCCATTTCGGTCACTCAGGCTGTTTGATGGGCAAGCCATTGTTGAGTGGTGTGATTTCATGCGTGCTCAGTTTGTTTGTAATCTGCCTGCTGATTTCGCAATCACCACCTGGTGTTTTTTTTTTTTTGGTGTGGGTGTTGGAAGAGGGTGGATGCATTGATGCTAGTTGGTGTTGGGAAATTGTTAGAACCTAAAAATCTTGTTAGAATTTAATCGGTTCGTATTGTGCTTCCTCAGTTGTATGATCGGGTGTATGACTCTCTGATCATCCATGCATCGCGGAGCTCATGTTTTATTTTTTTTCAGAATTGGTGCATCCAAAAACAGTCTCATGATTTTCGCCTACTTGATGTCCTGATCGCGATTGTCTGTAAAATCATTGTCACTATTCTCAAATGCTGTGATGGTGAAGAGTCAGAAGGGTTTTGTAGACTTCATTAGAAGGATTTTTGACAGTCCATTGGCAAGGGAAAAAAGTTGGAAACATTTTTTTTTTTTTTTTCTGGCCAAACTGGATACGAGAAACCTAATACATGTACAATACAGACTAGCTCCAAATGTCTTTGTAATTGTAGGTGAGATGTCAGCCAACATGGACAGCATATACATATGTATGGGGGAGGTTGACCTACCTTCTATTTCAAAATAATACAAAAGATAGCTCAGTTTTATGCTAGGATTGTATTGAACTTGGATTCCTAGACAAATAGATGAGATGTGAGATGAGCTGACAAAAAGGCTTGGACTGAAAACTGAATCAGGATCACAATCTGAACCCAACTTGTATCAACTCTAGTTTGTTATCTTATTCTTGATCACAAAGCTAGGACCATTTATTTTTTCTCCTCTTTTTTAACAGAGAGACAAGAAGAAGAAGAGCGAGCGTGCGTGACATTTGAGAAGCCGCATGCCATTTGATCCAACAGCTTCAAGACAAGAAACAAAAGAGGAGCCGAACAAGCAAAACAAAATATAGTAAAAAAAAATAAAAAAAATAAAAGCAAAGTGAAAAAAAAGAAGAAGAAACAAGAGAAATTAAAAAAAAAAAGGCACCAGACCAAAACGTATCCTCTTCCTTCCAAAATTTTGTCCTGCCCCTCTCCACTGCACACATTGCAACTTTTTATTTCCAAAAAGAAGAAAAGAAAAAGAAGAGAGATTATAAGCATCGAAGTGCTCAATGCAATTCGGTTCAATTGGAATGACTCGGTTCGGCCATTTTTGAAGACGGTTCGAGGACAACCAAGAATTTGAATCAATGCCAATGCTGATGGCCTGCTATAAATGAAAATTGTCTCCTCAAATTTATGTAAATATTGTACTATTTTATTTGATATAATGTGAATATTTTCCGGAAAACAAAAATATTACCGTGTTTGTTAAAAGAAAAACTGTTAAGGATGAACGAAGCATTAGTCTATTAGTGAAATGCCAGCGAGAGTCTTGAGTCCAGAAGTCATGAAGTCCGACAATGCATCGGTCGGTTCGGTTCGGTTCTTGCTAATTTTTGCAAAACCGAACCGAACCAATTAGAGTTAGTAACCGAACCGAACCGAACCGACTAAGTTCGGTTTTTCGGTTTTTTCGGTTAGGCCAATATTTTTCCATCATCTCTTATATTTTTTATTCACCATTATATTATCATCCTTTAATATTCTAATCTCAAATATTCAATACCCAAATTAAAAATAAGAAAAAGACCCTAACCTTAATGTGAATTAAAAATTTCATATTCTAAAACTTTTACGCTATATTTAACCTTTTATATCAAAACTCACATAATTATTACTAACTTTTAATGGCAAGAATGAAAAAAAAAGAACTATATTAATATAAATATTATTCTTAATTGTGATGGTGTACTTAACATAACTTTCACATATTCAACATAAAAAAGATGGTATTGTTAGAAGTAATGAGATAAGTTTTCACCAATTTTTATTATGAACTATATGATTCACTAAATTGAATTTGGGTGGGGTGATATATAGGGTAAGAGATTCGGTTGGTTTGGTCGAGTTCGGTTTTTGAAACACAAAACCGAAATCGAACCGAACTAGAGCGGTTCGGTTCGGTTCGGGTTCGGGTTTCGTTTTTTGATCAGTTATTTCAGTTATAACCGAACTCTGCTCACCCCTATCCGACATGAAGACTTGATAAAGCTAGCACGTTTTCGGATGCAAACACAGACAGACAGCTGAACTCTCTTTGTTGCGCCATTTTTTGAGTAGCACCAAACGTAGACAGAAGCAAAACAATGGAAATGGGATAAAAAGAGCGATCGACAAAGACAAAAGCACAAACACAACTTACCACAATAACAAAAACATTACTCCCTCGGAATGCCCCCTCCAAATGCTCTCTCTCTCTCTCTCTCTCTCTCTCTCTCTGTGACTCTGACTTCTTTCTTCTTCTTCTTCTTTTTTTTTTTTTTTTTTTTTTTTTTACTTTCTTCTTCAAAGAGAGCTCTTCTTTGCCTCGCCCACAAACACCAACCCCAAGGCTCATTACACAGGCACCCTCAGCCTTTTCTTTTTGTACTTTGCAACCACCCTGCCGATTCTCCTCTCTGTTAGATCATGCAGAATCCTATTGGGTGTCAAGACCACCACTCCAAGTTAAATGCAAAATGACAACCCCAATCCCTTATAAATTATGCAAGCAATCACTCACACACAAACTCACAAACAGAGCAAGCCATTCTCATTCAGGGCAACCACCACAAACCCAAATTCCCTCACACACACACACACACACACAAGAGATATAACTGGGAATCATAATTCACATTCAGTTTGGATTTTGATCCCATGGCCATGGGGAAACACAGCATCAGCAAAACCAATGATCCTACAGGCCTCCATTCTTCCTCCATTGCTCTCTTGCAAGAGAGGTTCAGGCAGCTGCAGAGGATCAAAGAAATAAGAGAGGAGAGGGAGCTCCTCAGAATGCTTGCCGATGCCCCCGCCCAACATCCACATCCGAGTCCAAAAGGCGATCGCTGTGAGCAGCAATCCAAATGGTTCTCACACCCTGACCTCGTACAGCCATCCAGGCCTCTTCATACCCCTCCATCATCTCTCCGGGTCCATTCCCATACCCATCAGAGCAGCACCCGGGATTTCCACGACTCCAGGACATTGCTCTCTATAGGCTTGTGGCCTGAGCAAACAAACGTCAACATTCGCGCTCCAAAAATATCTGAGGACATGGATGTTGACACCTCCCTTCACCTGTAAACAAGTTCTACATGCTCGTCACCACCGCCTACATTTTTCTGCACATTTTCAATCATGTTTTACTGTGTGGTCTATCTGTTTTCTAAACCTTCTCTCTTATTAGTGTTAGTGATGTAAAAAAGAACAAATATGGAAAGTGTTGGAGATGTGGTATGGTTACTGTTGACGATCACTATCATAATCTTCTCCTTTTTCAACAGTAGCATAGAAGTTGCCATCTTCCAACCTCTCTTGGTATGAGTGTTCATTGGAGGACCTGTCTTCTTCCTCTATCTCCATGATCTCGATAGTGTTGTTGCCGTCTGGTTCTGTTTCTTTATGCTTCTTCCTCTTCACAACTTTGGTGGACAGCAGACGGTTCAGGCCTTTGCTTCCCAGATCTGGACTCCCGTTTATTGGCTTGAAAAGCACTCTGCCAACCTTCCTCTCGTTAGCTTCCAATATCTGCAAATACAAAACCACATGAACATCCAGCAAAAGCTTTACATTGATTAAAACAGGAGTTTCATATCAGCTCCAGCATTATGCACGAGCACTAAAATTTAAGTCCTTGGAACACATCATTAACTGTTAACTGATTAAAGGAATTTGACACCGTTTCACGTAAAGTATGATTTTTTGTACTCAACAATTTTAGGTATGGAGATCATACTGAAGCCCACCATGAAATTTAGGGCCGACTCTTTAGATAAGTACCAAAGGAGCCAATCACCGTAGGAACAGGTCCAAAACCATGCATGTGCTACCTCTTACAATTTCAGAGTTGGAACTTTCATGATTCAGAGTCATGTTAACTCAGTCCATAAAGAGATACCAGATGGTTTTCTGATTCAGATATAATCTCTTCAAGAATAGGTAAAATACTATGTACAGCACTTGCATACCAAATTAAGTACTTACTGCACTTTCAAAGTTAGGATTAAAAATGTCCATATAGAGATCATAAACAGAAATTATTATCGCTATTTTCTGGTACAGATATCGAACATGGACCTAACAACCTGGATATGTGGAAACAGGGCCTACACAACTAATAGCACACTCATATAACATGTTGAAGTCCTGCATGATTTCCTCTGTTTTGTTTCTCTTTATTATTATTTTTTATTCTGGGGTCGGCCATATTTTGCAAGAGGCAAGCGATTATGTAGCACGGACACTTCTATCACGGAGCCGTGTCTTGTCCGAAACGTATTCCACACACGTGTCAGCGTGTTGTGTCCATTTCAAAATTGCCGTGTCCTTGCAATATAGAGTGATCATATGATAATTAATGGAGAGTGAACAGATATTGTAACAGTGAATTTGTTCATTACTATTTCTTTTTTGGGAATATATTTATTCATGTTTATAAATAAATGATTCTAGATATACCTCAAGTTCAAATGTTTGATGCTTTTCCTTATCATCATGGTTGTCAGATTCTGTGTCTGTATATTCATTATTCTCTTCTTGATTTGCCCTTTCAAGTAGCACGACCATCTTCGCACCTTCTTCTGGTATATAACCAAATGACTCACAGATGAAACCAGATACCGTTTCATACTGATGACCCTGGGATCATAATCAGGATAAATGCTTCAGAAAACGCAACTGTTCAAACATATAATTCTAATGTAGAAGACCAAATCAATTATTGTTAAATGCATGGATTGGTCCTATTCAGTGACCACAACAATGATGCATTATCACATATGAGCAAAGCATTACAAGAAAATAATTACCAACCTTTCAACATCATAACCTATTTTAGAGGAATATTTTAACTTTGAATATCAGAGACGGAAAAAATAATAAGAGGGCATGTTTGTAGCTCTATCACATATAACCTTGAAGACCTTTGAGACACAAGATGTAGCCTTGCCAACAGTTAACAACACGGAAGGACATTGACGACTGTGAATAATAGAGGGCAGGTTTGTAGTTTCCTCTACTTCAACCAAAAAGTTCTAGTATGTATTTGAACCTAGACTGAAGAATGTCAGCATCTTGGGGGATTGCTCTCTACAACATTTAGTTGTTTCAAAGTTGTACATGGATGGCAGCATGGGCACAACAATTCTCTGATGTGTATTAATTATGCAGCTTTATATAACTGTTTCATCACTACTGCACCATTTCTACTAGTTTTCCGAGGTGTTGTTTCATTGCTCCCAAACCAGGTTTAAGCAACCACATCCATCAGCTCAAATAAAGAAGATAACATAAGCTAACTATTTCAACCAAAAAAAAAAATCATATAAGAATATAGTAATCCCATAGACATTCAAATATCTAGATTGAAGTTATAAGTAGAGAGTAAAAGCGAAGTCACACTGAATAATAGGAGTGGGAAAAGGGATATATGTAAAATTAACTTGATTATCTTAGAATAGACAGCCAGTGATGGAGGTTATTTAGTGTTATGATTACTGATGGAAACATGTGAAGAAGCATGGAAAAATCCACACATCTCCTCAGTGATTTGGTGAAAGCATATCATAAATATCAAGAAATGTGGTAAGATTATGGAAAAAAAGAAAGGGTGTGCATAAACAATACTTGAAAACTAAGAAGGGTACGTCCAACAGAGTTGCAATGAGGGGTCAGGATGAAGTTCACATCCTTTTAATATTATTAACATATCTTATTTTCCAGAGTTACCCCCATTTACATTTTACATTTTCTGAAGACATAGCTCCATATTTGATGAAAAATAGCTAGATGTAACCAAAGGCAAAAAACCATATCTAAAGAATTACCAAAAGAATACTTTTAGACTGATTATAAGAAATAGCTAGATTCTAAACCAAAAGTGTGAAAGCCTTGGAGGATAAGAAGCTAAAAGCAAGTAAAACAAAAAAAATAGAGTACACGCATTCAATCTCAACAGTATAGGTAATGACAACAAGGCCATATAGATTTAATGTCGTCACAATAGAGAATAAAGAGATAGCTGAAATTCATCCCATCAGAATCATAAAATTTTGTTGGTCTACAGTTTATATAATCCACAAAAGTGTAGGGTACTTATTTAAAATTGTTAGGAAATACGAGTTATCCTATAAGGAGTATGAGTTGTATAAGTAGTAGTATAGGAATAGGAGTAGAATTAGTCTTTTATGTATCTATAAAATATAATTAAGATAAGAGATCTCTCCAACTTTCTCCCAATTCTATTATCATGGTATCAAAGCCCTAAGGCTCAAATCCAAAACCCTAACCCTTTTCTTTCTTCTCCCACTTTGTTGGAGCCTCCTATCCTCAGATCAACAAAGCTAACCCATCACCTGCCTTCTTCCCTAGACTTCTCGAACTCGCCTGCCAATCATCCTCTGTTTCAATTCTTGATACAATCTCAACAGGGCATATGATGTGATATAGGAGCTACTTCGAGGTAAAAATGGGAGTAAGTCCTTTTCACAGAATTATGCAGCCTTCAAGACGATATTTGAGGAGCTGAGAATACTATCTCAAATACTACATACTTGAGAACGATGCAACTTCAGTGGAAGCAGCTGGTGTTCTTATGTTCTTAGATGATCTATCATCTGATTTTACGTTGGCCCGACCACAGGTGATTGAGAGTTAAGCTGAAAACTCATTATCTTAGATGTAACGGTTACTTCATAATACCTTTCCAGAACAAATGACAAGAGAGTCAAGAACGATCAGCCTAGACCTTACAATTATTAGTTTGATAGTTTTGGAGGCAGATGTAGCCACGGTGGAGGACATGGTACAAGAGGAGGCAGTCGCAACAACGATCGTGTATGTAGTAGGTCTGATGATAGAGGTGTTTGTGAACAAATTAGTCAAGTGAAAATCATCTACAACTATTGCAAGAAGTAAGATCATACAAAGTTAAATTGTTGGATATTAACGAGAAAGCATGTTCAACCTACTTGAGTACCGCATGTGTGTCAGTTCAAGATGACGCATCTTCATTTAAGAGAGTGGCTATGTCTGATGAAGAATTTGAAAGGTGTCAGACGTTCCAACGGTTCTACGCTGCTTAGATGATATCATCTTTTTCTACTGTCACTCTAGCTCAGATAGCTAACTCCACTACTTGCTTTATGACTATGGCTCTTAATAACTAGGTAATTTATTTTAGAGCCTCTGACCATATTACTGAAAATAAATATATTCTAATTGAATTTGGCATCCTCACTGCTTAATATTAGTAGATAGTTCATATTATACTGAAGATGTGAGTGCTACTAATGCTACACCGACTTTATAACTATCTTTTATTCTTTATATATCTAAGCTGCCGTTTAATTTGCTGTTTTAGCCGGCTCACTAAATCTTTGAACTCTTTAGTCACTTTCTTTCTTGATTGCTGTATATAACAATAACTTTGAAATATAGAGGACAATTGGCACATGTCGTAAACCTGGAGGTCTTTATCATCTTGAGATAGGTTCTGAAGCGATAGTTTGTTCCAGTTCCATTCTCTTCTAAGATATTTATTGTCGGTTAAGCCATCCGTTTTTACAGAATTTAAAAACATTAGTTCATGCTTTGAGTCATGTGTCTTTATTAGATTGTGAGTCATGTTAGTTGGGTAAGCATCACTTTAGTTGGGTCAGCATCATTGTATCCTTTGTGAGTCGATAAAAGAGTTAATGGGCTTTTATTTAGTGCATTTCAATGTTTGGGGAACATGTCTTGTTAATTGGAAACTTGATTTTAGGTATTTTATCACCTTTGTGGATAATTATTCTCGTGTAACTTAATTATATTTAATGAAAAATCATTCAGAAATGTTCCAAAAATTTTGTGCTAATAACTTTGGTGCGTCCATTCGTGTTTAAGATCAGATAATGCAAAAGAATTTAGGTCATCATTTGTGAATTTTATCCGTCAAAATGGTATTGTTCATCAATCATCATGTCCTTACCCCTGTTTTAAATATCAGCCGATACGGCCGAGATATCGTCCGATATCTCCTTTTTTGCCTGCTGCCGATATGATATGGGGAAATCGTTTGCCATATCGTTTGCTGCAAAAAAATAGCCGATATTTGAAATATCGGCCGATAAATTGCTCGATATTGGCCGATAAATCATCCGATATGAAATAACTTATTTATTGCACGACTGCATGCAAATGTACATTGTTTTTTATTATCTCTACAAGCATATTACATCATTTTTATTAGGTAAATAATATGTGTGACTCTAAACCAAATCTTAATTATCAATATTTCATTATATATAGTGTCCAATATGAACGCCCGATATGCGCGCGTATCCCCGATATCTCCCCGATATCCGATATGAAAAACCCCCCTCCGATACGATTCCGATATCCGATATTTAGAACCTTGGTCCTTACGCTCCTCAGCAGAATGGTATTATGTCGAAAGCGTTGCGAGGCGCAAGGTGAGGCGAAGCATAGCCTTGCGCCCTGCGGTGATGGCAAGGCACGCAGGCGCGCGACCAGCGTCGCCTCGTAACACTATGAGATTGTTGGGCAGATCTGATCACAGCCCGCTAATGAAGTGGATAAAGCCGACCCACTTTTGTTATCTAAAAATAAAAAAGAAGAAAAAAAAGGCCTTTACCTCTCTTGAGCTAGGGCACAACACCGGCGAGGGAGGAACCCGATCTCTCTTGACGTCGCCCTCGACGTCGCTGGTCAGATCTCTCTTTAAACGCTGCCTTCAACGCCACTGGTCTGATCTCTCTCTGCTCGACCGCTCTCCATCTCTCTTCTCTTTCCTCCCTGAATCGCTTCTCTCTCCCTGACATCATCTCTTTTCTCTATTGATGTCGCCCTTCACGCGCCGCTGGTCCGATCTCTCTCTCCAGATGCTACCCTCAACGCTACTGGTCCAATCTCTCTCTGCTCTCCATCTCTCATCTCTCTCCCCTGAATGCTCTTCTCTCTCCACGATGGCATCTCTCTATCTCCATCTCTCTCTGTCTCTTTTCTCAAGAGACTAAATCTCTCTCCATTCGTCTCTTTCTCTCCATCTCTTCCCTCTGGGAGACTGGACCCTCTCTCCCCCATCTCTCTTCTCTAGATTTTATTTTATTGTTGTTTTCATCTCAAAATTTAATAGCTATTTTTATCTTCAATTCCTTGACTTGTTTCTTCTGAGTTCGATTATATAAAGCATTATTGGATTTATTAATCAATTCAATTCCTATTATCTTCTATTCTAGTTAAACACTAGTGTACAATGTACTATCTAATTACTAAGTTTTTTGTGATTTTTAAGCAATGTGTTATCTATTTCACATACTTTTGCATTATCTTGAAACATTGATTCTTTTTACAAATTATCATGAATAATTAATTATTTCATAACAAAATTATCACAAATTACAAGTTATCATTATCACAAATTGATCAAAGATGGGATGTTCAGCTACACCACCCGCTGCATGCTGCTAGGTACTACTTCAATCCAAAATATTTCATGATCATCCCAACATTTTCGGGGATTAAGGGATTATAAGTGGTCTTTATAAGGTCATTCAAAAAATAGTGCCTTCAGAGAATAGAGACAAGATTAATCGACAGATTAGTGTCTATAAGAATGATGTGATTTTTTTGGTTTTGATATTGCTATTATAAACCGAAAAAAATCTCCAGATAAAAAAATACATAAATTTTAGTTAGCTTTAAAAGTTTTTTTTAGGAAAATATAAGTGTTGATTTCTAATTTTCTATTCTTGTCTTATTTCTCTACATATGATAGTTGATTTGTGAGAATCTTATGACGCATCTACTCCAAACTTGCAAAGACTTGCCATAAAGATCCTCAATCTTATATGTAGTGCCTCTGCTTGTGAGATGGATTGCAATACATTTGAGCAGATAAATTGAAAATACTAGTCATTTAAAAATATTTTTATTTTATATTTTGTTTCAATGTTTCTTTGACATAAGGATGCTCGTAAGAAGGTTGTTTAATAACATTATTTCAATCCAATAAAATTGCAGATCCATAGCAAGAAGAATAAATTGGAGCATGAGAGGCTCAAAGATTTGGTGTATTGCAAATACAACCAAGTTTTAAAGGAGAGGCATGATTGTAGGGATGTAATTGATCCTATTACAATCAATGACTTTGATGAAAGCAATGAATGGCTATTGGAAAAATTTGGTGAAGGCAACAATGCAGAGAATGACTTGGTGCATGAAGATCTTACTTGGGGTGTTAATAGAAGCCGAGGACTATTGTTGACACAAGAACTTTGGCAAGTGGGTCTAGATTCAACTCATGTCAAGACATTCAGTTAGTGGTATTTGTGCTTCATCTTAGAGGAGAGAGCTGAAGCCAGAAGAGGAAGAATTTGGCTCTGAGGATGAGAGTGAGGAAGAGAATGTTCAAATAGCTTATAAGTCTTATAGGGAGGAAGAAGTTTGAGTTGGAGATGAAGATGATGAGTAGTTAAACTCTAATGTCGTTTCTATTTTCATTTTGGTTTATTTTAGAGTTTAGACACTCATTTTGTTATTGTTGTATTGTTAGAAACTATTTATCTCAGATGTCCTATTTTATGGACTTGTTTAGACAACTATTACTTAGTAGCTTGTGACTTGTGTCTTATGATTTGTGACTTGTGTCTTATTTACTTATTGATAATTTACTATTATACTATTAAATTGATTTCTATGCAAGTGTAGATGATATAGCCATAGGTACGAACATTGTTCTTATTTTATTAATTTTTCAACTGTTAATTTGTTGTTTGGTGTATATCTTATAATTTTACCTTTAATTTCATAATCTTTCAAATTAATAACCCAAAAAATGAGTTGTGCCTAACTGTATTGAGGTGCATTGCCTCGCTTGCGCTTTGCGCCTCACGCACATTAGGTCCTTTGTGCCTTACACTGTGATTTGCGACTCGACAACACTGGCAAAACATAAAAATAAACACCTGTTGGAAGTTGCACGCATACTTTTAATTCACAGAAGGATTTCTAAATATTTGAGTGATTCAGCTCTTACCGCTTACTATTTTATCAATTATATGCCATCTTCTGTACTCGAGGGTCTAATCATGTACTCTTTACTTCATCCACATAAGGAACCCTTTGCTTGCCCCCATAAAGATTTTTTGGTGTTTTGTTTTGCTTATGATAATCGGACTGATAGCACTAAGTTAGACTCCAGAGCTTCAAAATGGTGTTTTCTTAGAGTACTCAAGGACTCAAAAGTAATACAAATGTTATTGTCCTAGTATGAACATGTTTATCACTTCTACTAATGTTACTTTCTTTAAGTTTAAATTATATTTTGAATCTGAGCCTTTTGCGTTAAAGTCAGGTGATGATGAGTCAATGTTTATTCTTCTGAATCCCTCAATATCGACTAATACATCATCCATAGGGAATAACGAATTGACAAATGCCATGTATCAAGGATAAACATCTTCAAGTGTATAAAGGACACACTCCTCGACTTGCTTCACATTCTACGACCATGCCAATGTCTCATATTCCAATTCTTGATACACAATTTGGTGAGAATCCTATTGTTTCTTCTTAGCTTATTCCTCTTGATATTCATTATGATTGATCAATCTATTTCCCTTTGAAAAGGCAAACATAGTTGTAATGCACATCTTTTGTATAATTTTATGTTTTATTGTCATCTTTCAACACATTTTCATTCTTTTGTTTAATCCCTTGATTATCACTTTATTCCCAAGTCTGTGTCGAAGGCCACATCAAACTCAGGTTGGAGGCCTATTATGCAAAAGGAAATAGCTACTCTAGACAGAATGGCACCTCTTCAAGCAGGAAAGAAGGCAGTTGGTTGTCGTTGGGTTTACACAGATCCCTTGTCCGTTTGAAAGTATGTTTGGTGGCCAAGGGATATTCTCAGATATATGATATTGATTACCAAGGACTACCAAGAGACTCTTTTGGCTAAATAAATATTTGTTCGTCTCTTCATTTCGTTTACTCCTACCCATAACTGGTTGTTACACCAACTTGATATCAAGAATATCTTTCTTCATGGTATTCTTGATGAAGAGATTTATATGGAAGAACCACCTAATTTTGTCTTTCAGTGGGAGTCTTGACAAGTTTGTCATCTCATGAATCTTTATATAGGGTCCTAAAGCATGATTTGAGAGATTTTCCTAGTTCAAAATTTTAGGCTTCATCATTCTTAAAAGGATCATTTTGTTTTCTTTTGTCTACATCAGGAAAAACAAATTATGTTGTATGCTTATGTGGATGATATAGTGATTACTGGTGATGATGCTCAAGGGATTAGTAAGTTAAAATAGTATGTGCAAATGAAGCTTCAAACAAATAATTGAGACAATTGCGATACGTTTTAGGCATTAAGGCAGTAAGGCCAAAAAAAAGGATCTTTCTCTCTCAACAGAAGTATGTGTTGGACATGCTTTCAGAAGGCAGTATGTTAGGGTGAAAAATAGTGAATTCGCCAATGGATACCAACTCCTAACTACTGCCAAATAAGGAGCTTTTAGATAATCCAGGATGATATAGGAGGCTTGTGAGTAAGCTGAACTATTTTATACAGTGACTTGACGTTGCATACTCTATTAGTGTGATAAGTCAGTTCTTATCTGCTTCACGGACAAGTCACCGGGTGTTGTGTTTCGAATACTTTGGTATTTGAAGCATGCCCTTAAGAGGACTCTTGTGTTTAGATTGTGGTCATGAACGTATAGCTCATTTTTTTCATGCAGATTAGGCAAGATTACCAATTGATATACAGCCAACTACTGGTTATTGTGTGTTTGTTGAAGAAAATTTTGTATCATGAAAAAGCAAGAAGCAAGCTATAGTTTCGAGATCTAGTGCTAAGTTTGAATGTCGAGCCTTGAGGTGGATTGTAGAAAATCCGGGTAAATTGAGCTGGATTGTCACCTAGTTCATCAGAAGGTTATAGATAATAAGATCATTGATTTCAACATAATTCTTTCATTAACCAGTTAGCAGATATATTGACAAAAACCTCTTGGAGGTCCCCGAATTCGAAGAATTTGTGACAAACTGAGCATGTATGATGTATATGCTACAACTTGAGGGGTGTTAGGAAATATGAGTTGTATTGTATAGGAGTATGAGTATGAGTTATATTGCATAAGGAGTATGAGTTGTATTAGTATAGGGATAGGAGTAGAATTAGTCTTGTATGTATGTATATAATACAATTGAAATGAGAGATCTCTCTCCAACTTTCTCCTAATTATATTATCAAAAAATTTGTTTTAAAAAATTACTTGTATTCTATTGTCAAAAATATGACTATTCAAGCAAACACGCAAACAAGATACTTATACTCTATGGTTAAGAATATGAGAAGGCTAGGATGCATGTGCTGTGAACTTGAGGTATGATGATGAATAACTGTATTAGAGAAGTAGAAATCACATTGACTATGGACAAGGTAACTAAATACCAATTAAAATGGTAAGCTGTATGTGGAAGAATTAGCTAGGGAGGCTTAGGGGAAAAAGGAGAGAAATAGATTAACCATCATGGAAATGAAACTGTTGGGAAATGATACAAGCTGGCTGACCCGAATTTGAATTTGTGAAGAACGATACAAGAGATGCTGAACCCAAATAATTGGGGCTAGTCCAGGTGCTCATGATTTAAACTTCTGCACTCCAAAGTTTTGACTCCTATAAGCTTCTATAATTTAGTGAAATAATTCTATAGAAGGGAAAAAACAAGAGCAAATAAGATAGTGGCAACCAAAATTACGAATGAGATAGCCCACAAACTTCTATTGTCAAAATCTGGATACAAAGGAATCCAGCGAAGGTAAATGTAATAATTTTAGAAACATGAACATCATCGAACACATGAGAAATGTACAGCGATAATATTATAACAGACACATTTGTAAAGTATGCATCTTTCATGTTAACTCAGGACAGAAAAAAGCAAAGAACACCAGACAGATAATCTCTTTTTCATAGTTCAGGAGTGACAGGAGAATATATTATGCATTCCTTTCTTCACTTTCTTCCTATTTTTTTCTCAGCCATTTTATAGTGTCTATCATCATCATTTTCTCTTCTTCATACATCTGCTTGTTATGTTATATTGTGTATAACAGGATCAACACAGTACCATTTGATATCTGTGTTTTGGCCGTCAAGCAAAAGATTACAGTTTGGGGGAAATAATATAAGATAGAGAGATGTTAGATAAGGATATTTTTCTGTTTTGTCTGCTTCTGAAACAGCAAGTGTTCCTCAGTGTACATAAAAAAATATAATTTGAATAAAGCGTCATAGATAGGATGGGAGCATCTGTTATGATAGTGTTTATGCATTACAACATACAAGATTGTTTTTATTTTTATTTTTATTTCTTTTTAAGTGCATGAGTCGAGTCAGCATTGAGTATATAAATTTTATTTTCTTCACAAGAACAGAATATTACAAACCTCTGGTATTTTGACATCCAGTTCTTCAGAAAGCTGATCTATTGACGTATTTGCGTCGACATCAAATGTTCCATCCTCTTGCATCACAATGTATCCAGTTTTCTTCTGGATTTCCTCCTGCACATATCAAACAAAATTGAGAACGAACCAATAATAGTACAGAACACCAACTCTAAAGAGGCCAATCAAATAAATGCCTGAAACTTGCTCCCAAATCAGCAAGCCTCTGCGCTGTTGGCTAGATTACAGAAAGCAATTTATTGTGACGACTGTGTTCCTCTGTTATGAAGTCCAATAAAGTATCGCTAATGAATTGATAAAAATATACTAATTATATTCATCATCTAAGACTTTCACCCAACAAAACAAGCCTGGCTAGAAAGCAGTACTCAATCAAGAAAACTACATAAAAGAATTTGACCAAGTTGTTATGGCCCTTTGTCAAGCTGACTATTGACATAAAACCTCTATGGATAATTCCTGGAACATTCAGGTATGCACAAGGGAAGTCTCAAGTCATGCAAAAAAAACTTGACGACTAGTTAGGTACATAGACTCCTTCCTATCTTTTACTAGTAAATCATCAGTCCAAATGACTAAACTACCATTATAATTGGAAGGACTCAACTTGCAAACTATTATGCCTCCTAGCAATAAAGACTTCTCGGCATACATGGGAAAAGGCTTGTTCCCTAGGAATAACCAAGAAAGTTTGTTATAAGCTGTGAAATTGTATAACGGGAACCTAGATGATATGCATCATTCATTGTGATCTACATGCCAACAAACATGTGAAAGTAGCACAATGTGTTGCAGAATTTTTCCAAGTGAGCATCATGTAGTGGTAAATGTGTTGGCCCAATGGTATATTGGTGCTAGTAATCAAAGAATTTGATCTAGACTAACCACAAAATCTTAGCTAAATCTCATTATTTGAGTGACATTGAGTAGGAATAGAATGATATTAAGAAGATACTCAAGCGTATCAAGTACACAAAGGTGAAGCTTTACTCATGAATGTAGGGGCATGAGATGTGAATGGAATGCCCAAGACTCGATACATTTTATCTTACAATAAGTTCCAAGGAAACTAGTAGAGTATAGAGTTGAAATGGCACTTGCGCTCTAGCTCATAAATAATTCACAAGCCATAGAAGATATCAAATTAGGTGTGATGGTAGAGTTGCATCAATTGGATGGTGGCTAATTTAGCAATTGAAGGATCATTACCTTTAAAGGGAGATGCTTCATTGATCGTTACAACCTGTGATTGATTTGGATATGAAATCCATGTTTTTTGTGCAATGCCAAATCTAATGTGTTAAGTCCATAATAAAAAGGTGTGAAATATTCTTATATTTCGTCTTTCCTTCTACTTTTCTTTTGTTTATGTCGCAAAACCCTAGAAAAAAAAATCCATAGATCTGCACTATTAGACCATAATTCAGCCTTAAAACCCTCTATTTATTGTTGTCCAGATCTGAACGTCAACCAAACCATATGTTTTTTCATGTTATTTGAATTTTCTCTCACAAAATAGCCCTAAACCAATTTCCTAACCCTCCACAATATCTAGCAACCTTCCCGATTCAATTTCATCCCAAAATCGTCTCCAAAAGGCTCTCAAATTCGCAGACCAACAGATCTAACACAAAAGAAAAATTCAGTTCTTGTTGTCCTGCATCAGTGTTTAATAAAGAAAGGAAAATAATTGATGCACATCAGAAAACACAAGCTGGACTATATGATACTCGAGCTAAAGAAAAGTAATACAATATCAACAAGATAAAAGGTTAGCAAACAATCAGACACTAGCATGGAGCGAACTGATGAAATATCAAGACATTATAAATGAAGCTTACACTATAATGTCAGAGAAACAAGAAAAGAAATGAAATGAAAATAAAACTTAATGAGCAGGAATTTGTAGAATTTAAACATAAGTAAATTAACAAATCTTTTTACCTTTGAATCATTTTCATCAAAAATTTCACCAACAATTTCTTCAACAACATCTTCCAAAGTCACAATCTGCACAATAGTGTTTTCACAAAAGAGACCAACTCGAGGTTCCAAGGAAAAAAGATGCGAGAAATATGGCAAAATATAAAATGATTGTCAGTTCCAAAAGAAATATGGCATGAGGAATTTTTGGGCATCTACATATAATATTGAGTCACCTCCAACAAGGACTCCAATACGATTTAGTTTGAGGGTTAAACTCTCCTAAATAATAAGGAATCTTCCTTAGAGGAAGGTCAAAAGAAAAACGTCGGCCAAGACTCAGAGTCCTCTCTGCAGTAAGGGAAAGACACCAGGAATTCTACAGAATTTTTTTATTTTTTTTAAGTAATAGAGAAACTAGCAACTAGTTGTCACAGAAAAGAAATGTATACGGGCCACAGTGGTCCACGAAACTACCCACAGGCGAACGGCAATTTAGGGGCAAAAAAACTCAAGGAAACTAGAAAAATATGAGATGTTGGGATTAGCTAGAGGGAGATAAAGCACTGAATCGAAATAGGTGAATAACAGAAAAGATGTCTTTAATAAGTAAAACACTACAGAATATGAGAAAACCGTGCAATGAATAACATCATTAACCCATAAAGCTGACATTTTAATCCAAACAGACAAGTAGCAAGGTGAAGAGAAGTGCTTTCATGGAGAGGCACATGAATGGACAGCCAACACTATCAATAGAAAGACAAGTTGAGAACTTGAGATCATGACAGCCAACACTATCAATAGAAGGAGCATGATATATGGTGGTTATTCTGGCAGCATAAAGATAGCATTAGCCCACACAAGCAGTGTGTTTGGCTGCAGAGTGTGGATGAGGGAAGGGTCAAAATGAGGTGGTATCCACTGGGAGAAATCAAGTTACACCATAGATGATGTTCCTCAAAAAATATTATTTATGAGCTATCCAGCTAAAAAATTCAAAATAAAAAAGAAAGAGGTTATGAACCTTAACTGACACCATGCAACAATAAAACCTAATATCTTTTGACCAGAGTATGTTCAAGATACAACTATATACAAAAAGCACGATGGAGAGACATCTTGGCAAATGTTACAGAAAACATATAGAGTGTCAACAAGTAACAACTGTCATTTAGAAAAAATACACATTTCACGCAAACCTACCTTTCAAAATCCCTGCAACTTAAGCAATCAAACCCCTACTTAAGGAAAGAACCAACAAGTAATGGAGTACATATAAAGGTTATAAGAAAGAAAAATATACAAATATGAGTACATAATCTAACTTATACTGCAGATAGGCTGGCTTGCCATGTGCAATAGCAAGTTCATGAAGGACACATGTTCCTTGCAACATGATGGTAATAATTTAAAAAAAAAAAGATAAAGGAATTTGGAATCATAGTCTAAGCCAGTGTTGCAAATACTAGAGATATTGCTTAAGTTAAAATAAATTATTAAAAGCAATTGCAAAATCTAACTGTGAAGATGAACCGTGAAATGTTAGATATAAAGAGGAGAATATTATCCCAACATACACCAACAGTTCCGCCATATTCATTCAGAACTACAGCCATGTGAACTTTCCGTATGCGGAATTCTCTCAGCAAGTTCCACACAGACATTGAATCTGCAATACCATAAGAAGAAAGCATCTGGTAAAGTCACTGATAACCAACCATAAAAATACAAGCTGTTAAAATCAAAACGACAAAAACTAAAACTAAAAAATAAATAGGATTTGCATATAACATGTGGGAGCAAAGTCATGCTGCATTCTAAGCAATTTTACTAGTAAGAAATGATAATTTTACATCCAAATGGTTTGTGATTAAAAAAATATATCAGAAGACCTAGAGGTTTAGTTTAATGTGTCAATCAACTTCCATTTGAAATCCAATCTAAATTCACATTACCAGGCACAAAGTATGTTGGGTGTGCAATCTCTCTCACAGTAGATTCTTTAAGCTTCTCAGCCTTCAAAAGCAGGTCGTACTTAATTAGTTAAAGAACCCACAAAAGAAGTTTATTAAAAAAAGTGCAATTCATGTCTTTAAAAAGAAAACCATGGCATAGATTAGCTCCAAAAAGGGAAAACATAAACTTACCTTTCCAACATATTCAAGCATGTCCATTGCATAAGCAATTCCCATAATATTATCAATACGCTCCTCGAACACAGGTACCCTGAAGTTGTATAAAAAAACTAATACATAAATAATTAAGAATTACATTCAACAGCCAATTGTGACACAAACCTTGAATATTGATGAGTTTCCCATGACTTTTGAAAGTCAGTAAGTGTAGCACTAGCATCAATTGCGACTACATCTACCAGAGGGGTCATCACTTCCCTGACATGCGTGTCCTTTATCTCTAACACATTTTCAATCATATCCTGTTAAAAAGTTGAATAAGTCAGCTCAACATATTATTATCTCTATAGTTGCTGCTTATTCCAACACATCAAGAGACCAAAACATATAATGTATACAGAATAAAAAAATATGAGTGTTCAAAGTTACAAGGTATGTAACAAAATGAGTCTTCATTCTCTCTCCCTCTCCTGTCAAGGACATGCAAAACCCACACATATGTCGCTTACTCATCAGTCTGTGTTGCACATGTTCAAACCATCTTAAAGAATTCTCCCTCGTCCACCCCTCCATTTCCTGTCCTATCTTTTGTCATAGTACTGTTTATCCACCTTCTTTCATATCTCCACTTATCTATCTCCACATTTAGTTTCAGCTAAACCCATTCCTTGACATATTTCTAGCTTGTCTAACATTCTAAACACAATTAGAATTAGCAAGATGAGAACAGAAAAAATCAAATGTAAATTCAGAAAAATATGACAAGAGACCAGGGTATATAATTCAAATAGATGGCAAAGAAATAACTGAAGCATTATTTTGTCACTTAGAATGATGGCGACAACTGCTGCAAAAGAGGCTGGTCCAAGTGGAACTGCTTCTCTAGTACTATTTGGCCATAGAATACCAGAAGTTGAAGAGAAGATGCAGTTGGAACGACTTTGAAGTTAGGACTAGGAGAAGATAAACAAGGCTTAAGCCAGTGAAGGCAAATTTGTCAAGTTGCCTACTTAACAGGTGAGGTGTTCCTCAATAAAGCTGACTTCAGAAAAAGGTTTCACGCAGCTAATTCCAAAATCTTGAAATAAGGTTTTTATCCCAAATTTTCGTCACAGTTTTCAAACATGAATGCAACGCCTTCAATAGCACTATTTAACCAACCACATTGCTTCAGTGCTCACATTTTGACACTGCCAAATAGCATGAAGGGTGGGTTGCATCTACCTCCTCGTATCAAAGTATCTAGGACCAGACATGCAGGCATTACCCCTCACAATAGTGGAAAAAACCGGTGTCCCATAAAAATTTTAAAAAAAATGTGCATTTGCAGATGCCACATAGCTCAGGCCTAGAAAATGTGGTAATAGTTAATTATAGAGTGACATAAAAATCAAGGTTTGAAATACCGCTCGATACCGATTTATATGCCCAATATTGATTTTGTTAATATGACCTGATATGGATGAGAAGATACCAATATTGCCAATACGGTGAGACAAAATGGCCGATAAACAGCCGATATTGCCGATTCCAATGCCAAAAACTTATGGCCGATACTGCTATTCAGATTTTTAGACCTGATACACATATATTTTATTGATCAAGAAGATGAAAAGCTCCATGATGGGCGTAAGCCTTAGAAATTTTGGTTGTACTGACATCAGAAAGTTAGATGCATGACGATAGATGACAAATTGCTCAAGCACAGCATATATAAGCACGCACATGCCCATGAGTATGTATGTTAATATTATTTTCAAGAGTAAACTAGAAATGTACTTTCATTGATCAAGAAGATGAACTATGTTATATACATAAGGAACCAGCCGTTCTACAAGGATTTGCACTGAAGTGGAGTTTTTTTCCTCCTCGCAGGATTTTGTCCGTTTGCTTTCTCTCTCTTGGAGTCCATCATATTTTTTTACAAACACTAGTTTATGCTTATCAAATCAATTCAGCCTTTTAAGGGAAAAAGTAAAAAATAAAAGAAAGAAGACGTCATCTCTAGAAATCTTCTGCATTCAGGTTGCTCAAGTTCCCATTTCATAAAGCCTGTTTAACCCCCTGATTATATTCTAGCCTTTGAAAAAAAAAAACCACCGTCAACTTTCATTTTGAATAGAAATAGTGTATTATATTACAAAATCCTACGACAATTACTTTTAAAATAATGCTGGTTTTATACCAAAGCTGTCATTATTTCCCTCAAGGATCCTATTCTTCAGTTTCTCGATTGAAGGGCTATTCAAAATGAAGTTTGGTGGAGGGGGGTTTTCAAAATAAGAAAAAAAGATAAGGGGGCTTAATATAAGAAGGATAATGCATCTGAGCATATAAGAGAAATATATTTAATGACAGCAGAAGAGCTGGATGTCTAAACTACAATGCTAAAACTGTTGCACCATAAAAAAATGCTAGACTGAAATGAAACAGTAGATGAGTTCATTTCTAAAACAGAGATACATGGCTGAAACTGTCGTAAAGAAAACAGCCACTTTGCAAAACATCTTTGCAACAGTGACATACGGGTTTCAAGCTATAAACTATAGTACCATCAAAACAAAACATGCCAGAAAAGAATGGATACAAGAGTTTAGAAAATATTGAATGACTTGATCCCAACTGAATTATGCAATATGAATAAATATACCAATTATCCAGTTCTGGATACTGTCACCTGTTCTTCTTCTTCTATCGCACCACTCAATTCTGCTCCACGCAACATCAACTTCAATTCATCCTCAGTAACATATGGTTCACTACATATATAAAAAGTATCAAGAAAAATCTGTAGCAAAAGGACTAGTTTAAGTTCAGAAAGAACCAAAAATCAATTGTCATGAAAAAGAATATCAAAGATATTTCCTTTCATCATAATATTCTAACATAAGTGCAGTCTGCATGTCCTTACAGTGATCTAAAGAATGTGGATCACTATAAACTGTTACGGAATGAGTACAATAAAAGGAATCTCTCTATATATAACTAGAGAGAGTTGTAGCCGGTCGTGGGCAGCCGGCTATTGTTCTCTTTTGTTTTTTCTGTGTGGGTCCCACTCAGCAGCCATCTCCTCTCTTTTTTTTAATATCTGGTTATTTCTGTGTTGTGCCCGCAATTTAGCCTGGTGCAACAAGGATGCATACGCATATGTGATAGTGTAATATCCCCAGTTAATAATACTTAATTATATGTTAAACATTTATTTGACTTTACTTATCCTTTTATTATTATTAATTAATTTGACTTATAACTCATCATCTCCATTATTTTTACAAATATAATTTATAATCATTATTGGTAATAACTACTATTTTATTATTATTATAACTTGTTATTCTTATTGTTAATATCTATTTATATAATTTGTATTAGGAGATTAAATCATTTTTCACATAAGTTATTATTACTAATTGTTATTAGTTAATCTTAATATCATTTCTAATCATTATTACTACTAATATTTAATTGATTGGTTAACATTATAAATTATTATTCTTATTATAAATAAATTATAATCAATATTAATTATTACCATTGTTACTATTATTATTTATAAATTTATTTTATTATGATTATTACTTATTATTTATTAACATTCAAATTATTATTATTGTTATTTTATTCTTTGTATGTTCAATTAGATAGCCCGGCCCACTTACACTCTCAATTCCCCTTTCTTTTTCACTTCCTTTTCCCCAGCCAAGGAGCCCAGCCTGCAAGCCCAACCAAGGTCCAAGTTTACAAAAGAAAAAAAAAGTGAAATAAATAGAAGCTCAATAGCCCAACCCATTCTCACTCTCCTTTTTATAGTTCTCTTCTCCTTCTCTCTCCTCTTGCAAACCCTAACGAAACCCTAACCCATCTCCCCTTCTTCTTTCCACCACATGTCGCATTGTCGCGCCAACACCACCGCCTGTCCCCCTCCCCTTCTCTCAGCCCAGCGTCGCCTCCTCTTTCCTTTTCCTCCTTGGCTGCAACCCGACCAACCACACACACCAAACCAACCACTTCTCCACCTTCTACTTCCTCTCGACTGGCGCCAACCACCAGCACAACCTCCTCTCCTCCACTGTGCCATTATCCTCTCTCCTTCAGCCCGCGCTGAACCGCCAACCCTGCTCCTCTGCCCGCTCCTCCTCCCCATCGCTCCCTTCCGGAACCTCTCTTTCTCTTACCTCGAGCCACCGCCACACCCATTCAGCAGCTCCTGACAATCTCCTCACTAGCTCACACGTCACCTACAGCGCTGCCCAGACCGCTGCCCGAGCCGCGGCAACACCCGAGCACCGACTGCCTTATCTCCCCTATCTTTCACATGCAGCCCGTGCGGAAGGCACCGGCCAGGCCACCGACCTCGCCTCCTCCCTGTGCTACTACACACCGCCTGCACCTCTCCACGTGCATCGCCGCGCCATGGTGCCACCCAACAGCCACCTGCACCACTGCCTTGCCTTACCCAAGACCTCTCTTCTTCCTTTCTCACCCACGCACTATCTCCCTCTCCCTCTCTTGTTCTCTTGGACCATCTCAACCACCGTCGGCGCCATCGCCTTGGCTCTGCCCCTGCCAATAACCTTCGCACGCCTCCAACCGCCGACAACCATCGCCTCCTCCTTCGATGTCGTCGCCATCTGGGTTGCAGCAAACCGCCAACAATAACACCATATCTGGTCTATTTGAGTTCTCAACAACCCGAACTGACAGCACTCTGAACCCGATCCATGAAGCTTTATGCCATCAATTCAGATCCGACCCGCATGTGCACCCGACCCGATGAGACATGAGTGTTTTTATCTATTTAAATTAATTATGGTTTACTGAATTAAATTTTGTTATCTATTTAATGCTTATTTGTTTAAATTGTGTGTTTCATTTTCTTTAGTAAATTTATTGTGTCAATGAATTATTTATTATTCGCTATTTAAATTGTTTAAATTAATTTTATAGTATTTAAAAATTGTAAACTTTTATGAATTAATTGCTAGTACAATATTTTGCCCTATAATGTTCATGTACATCCTCATTTAATTATTTTATATGTTCTAGATAAATACATGTAAACCCCGAAAATCATTTGATGGCATATTGAATTGTCGCTCGTTAGAAATAATGCCTTTATGTGAACTTTAAGTACTATTCATCTCAGAGGAATGCAATAGATTATCAACGATGGATTATTATTCTATAGAGAGTTTAGATATATTAGAGATAACGCATCAGATATACCCTTAATGTTGAAATGTATATGGACTCTGTATTTTGTCATTGAGATATTAGTTTTTCTGTCAATTCATGTTTAGTCGTTTGTTATTTTGATTTGGATCTAGTTATGATGAATTTTAGACTGTAATTGAATTGGTCTCGAGGTTTGATTAGCACATGATTGTAGTTAAATGTGTCGATTTTATGTGAATCGTTTGTTAGACTCGATGTCCCTTTATTTGATAATAATTCAGATGGCAATTTGATTGGATCTTGAGGTGATTAGATTGGGTGTTGCTTCATTAAAAGATTGAATCTCTTGATGCTTGGATCTCTTAGTGGACTCAATTGGAGTGTGGTTTGACTTGGGATTAAGGAATGTGTGTAGATTGGGTTAGTTTGAAATAGTGGGTTGTATATATATGTTGATTTGTTGCTTTGATTTTTGGATCTGTAATTGAGCTTGATTGAAGTGGGAGTTGATTGATGATTCTGATCGAATTGGATAATGGAGACTTGATTAGATGTTGTTGGATATTTTATTTCAATATGTTAGGACTTGAATATACTGATGAACTTTGAGAATTAGAGCAAATGGATAGAATGAGAGAACTACTTTATTTATTAATTGAGCTTGTGGTTGATTTTCCCTGACTCACCTGATAATGAATTTGTTACTTTGATGTTTAGATGTGTATATGGACTTAATTAGAGTTGAGATTTGACCAAAGATTTGTATTTTTTACATAGGGTCTTGGTTAGTTTCTAGATAGGACTGATAGTTATCGGATCTTGATTTACATGGAGAATATCTCACTTTTAAATTCAATGTGTACCGTGGGCTGATTTTAATTTATTGATGGCAAGTGTTTCTAAATTCACCCACTGATTTGTTTCGTCAGAGCATTGATGAGGCCTTATAGATGTTGAGTACTAGATGTATATGTTTTTGAGGATGTTCCACTCTTTAGTAATGTTTTGATCTCGATATCCTTAGATTTAAAATGATTTAATGTAGGAGCCTTATAGGGATATTCATCATTGATTACTATGATTAATATATCTTGAATGCATGTATCTGATATTGTTACTTCCTCCACATTCCTTGATAGTCACTTTTACTAAGCATATTAACGAATCAGTATATGCCATGTTAATAGTATAATGCATGTTACCGAAATTACGGGAGAATATCGATGCATTGTTCTATTGTGATACTAGTATCTTGTTTACATTGTTGATTTGTTAACATTGTTATTGTTATTGTCATCGTATTATCCCAGTAATCTAGATAACGTGGACGTTGATTAATCTTAGTAATCAAAGTAACAATGACATTAAACAACTTACACCGAGATAGAAAAATTTAAATGTGATGTTTGTATTTTAGATGGATCTAAGATACAAGTTGCGCAGCCGAAAGAGGGTTCCACCGCGGGGTTCCCGGGGATGATTGACATCCCTCCTTTTTACAATGTTCATGTATTAAGTACCTGGCGGAACAGCCTGGTTCAGTGCTAGGAACATGGGCCAAGATCCCGTGTATGTATGGGGCCCACTTAAAACACATACAATATCTCCATCAATCGTTTCAAACAACATAGGATCCCAATTGACATGTGTAGTAAGCATAGTGGGATGTGTTTTACTATATGTGGCAATTAAAGTTTGCTAACATAACTAATAACAGAATTGGACCTTACATATTGTATAGTAAGTTGATGTGCGCTCATTTGTTGTATATAACTATATACATAAATACTAGACACTTGACATATGATTCTATTATAGTATGATTTTCTTACTGTTTATCTATGAATTATATTATTATTGTATTCATAATATGTCGACTGCATATTATATCATGTATATTGTTATTCCCTCATTTTACACGCTCGTTGGGAGTTTTCGGACTCCCCTGAATTTGCATATCCAAGTCTATATATTTTATTTTGTTGATCAGGTGTCTGAAAAGGATCGTATGTATTGCGAGAAGCTGAAGTTTTGCCCTGCGTGATCACCCAATTTGGATCTTATTCTTGTCTCTCTTTTAATTCTCATTTATTTACTTGATTCTTTATAGACTGGACTCCGCATTTGTTCATTTGATTCACTCATAGAATAATATCATCTTGTGTGGGAAACTTGTAAGTTATATTACAGTGGTTATTGTGTCATCTTAGTTAATTATATAGCTTGTTCAGGTTACATTGAGGCTTAGCGCGTATACGTGAGGTATACTCCTTACTTATATGTGTCACCGACTCTCGTCAAATGTCATTCTGCGTATTTTGGGAAGCAGGGCTTGACAGATATGCCCTACTAAATGAACACCAATGTAGCATGCGTTGGCAATTGGGAGAGGGGAATGGTTTACACAAACATCCCCATGAAATATATTTTGCAGAAAAAATCTCAACAAGTTGTTAATTATAGTATTTTGCATATATGCCATACACATATATAACCAATTATAAAATGAAGTAATAAAAACATTAATATTTAACTCATATTAGAAATTTATCTATACGCAATATTTTGCATATAATAGCAATCACCAGTTTAAATTTTTACTATTGCAAATATCATCATTCCAATTTCCAACGTTCTTTTTTGTTAGTATTAATTTTGCATTTGTACCGTATGTAAATTTAAAAGTCATGATTTACTTTTTAAAATAAATTTGCAAAATAAATGCATATGCTCTCTTGACATACAATTTAAATTTTGTATTGCACATGCATATTGTACGTAGAAAACTATCTATATTATTCAACCATAATAGCACCAAAAAAGAAAAAGAATATAACAAATATTAAACATAAAAATGTGTCTTTCTTATACTGAATATCACATAAGAAGATTATCACAAATATGCATGATGTAATACAAAGGTAAATTAATGTACCTTCTCGTCTTCGTCCTTTCTAAACAACAACAACAACAACTAAGCCATTTGTCCCAAGAATTTGGGGTAGGCTACATGAACCAAAAGAGAATTACGCCGGATCGGGCACATGGATCAACTTTCTCTACTCATTCCTATCGAGCAATATGCCTTCATTTAGACCTTTAGCCTCTATATCTTATCGTATCACCTCCATCCATTTTTCTTTGGTCTAAAATTAAATTGGTAATTAATTTGCAGCCGTTGGGGCTTGAACCCAGGTCGGTCAAGAGTGAATGAAGAGTGTTAACCATTGTGCCACATTAGCATGTAAACAAGAAAGTGTATTCTTCCCAGTTCCCACAATTCTAATTTTGCATTTGTCGTGCGCAGCACGTGCCAAAGACTAGCAGTGTTTTAAAAAAATGGAGATCCAGTTTCAAGCTGATCCAAATAAAATCAATCAAAAAAATTTCATGATGTATTTTAGTGACACATGTCACTACCTGCAATGTCTGTCGTACAAGTGTACATTGTGCTTTGCCAGCTCATGATCTTTAAAATTTAAACCGCTAAAAAGTTTCAAGTCTTGACCTACAACATGAACCACCAGATCAATAAAGGCACTATGTTGCTCCCCTGACTCTGATCACTTGTAAACTCACAACTTTAGTGACTACATTGTCATATTGTGTAACTAATGCTATTCATGTTGTCATGTTCTTAGTTTCCTATTTAGATCACAAATCATTTTATTTCAAAACAAAAAAACAACCTTTGTTTTTATGCCTACTAACAGAGTGTGTAAGGGTGTCTGGGTGCGACAGGGTTGTGGGATGGCTTGGTTAGGGTTTGTGAAGTGCAGCAAGTTTTGGAGATGATGTGAAGGTGCGACAAGGATTTGTGAAGATTGCTTCTAGGATTTGGAGGAGACACAACAGGTTTTGGAGATGATGATGATGGAGAACGATGCGACAGGTGACGTTGTGGAGATGATGCAACAAGGGTTTGGAGATGATGTTGTGGAGACTGGATCTCACGATACGTTCGCTCTGATACCATGTCAGAGTTGGAAATAAATGGCATAACCTTACTTGGGGTTGCCTCGTCTATATAGATGGAATAATATCCTTGCACACTCAAATATCCTTGAGACTATTTTGACACCTTTTCTCATGTAGATCTGTGAGGACTCTTTTGTCCATGCCAATGGCCAAGCACTGATTGTTGCACCAGCTAGATATAAAGAATGCTTTCCTACAGGGTGATCCACGAGAGGAGATATACATAACCCAGCCACTAAGTAATGAGATTTAGGGGAGCCTTCGAGAGTGTGTCAACTCAAGAATGCTATTTATGGGCCAAAGCAATCTCCCTGGCTTGGTTTGACAAGTTCAGTACTATTGTTCTTCAATATGATCTAAAGCAGTGTCTTGGATCATTTTATCTTTTTGCACAATGCTCTTTTGCGGCTACTATTGTCTTAGCAATCTATGTAGATGATATTGTGATGTTCGGTGATGATTCACAAGGTATTTACTACCTTGAAGCATTATTTGAATATGAATTTTCATATGAAAAATATTAGTACTCTTCGCTATTTTCCTGGGATAGAGGTTGCTCGCTCTACAAAGGGCCTTTCTTTGTCCCAAAGGAAGTATCTTATTGATTTGTTGATTGAAACTGGTGTGTTGCGATCTAGCCCAATTGACACTCCAATGAATAATGTTTCGGTTCGAGCAGAACTTGGGTGATGATCTTGATGATCTTGGTCGCTACCATGGGCAGCTTATATACTTGCCTATTACCAGACCCTATTACTGAGTCAATATATGCGAACTCCTTATCAGGTCCATTGGAATGTTGCCAGTCGTGTGTTGCGGTATCTGAAGGGGGCACCTGGTAAAGGCTTGTTTTACTGACCTCATATTAGTATTACTAGATATTCTGATGCTGACTGGACGGTGACCACCTTGATCCGCGTTCTATCAGTGGCTACGGTACATTTGTTGGGGTTAATCTTGTCACTTGGCATAGTAAGAAGTAAAAATTTGTTGCTTGATCTAGTGCTAAGGCTGAGTACAGGGCTATCGCACATACTACCCGTGAGATGATATGAGTTCAAGTCTTTGTTGTGTGAGATGGGTGTTGTTTCTCCTTATTATATGATTATGTGTTGTGATAACCAGGCAGCTATGTACATTAGCAATAATCCCATGTTTCATGAGAAGACAAAGCATATTAAGGTCGATTGTTATTTCATTCAAGATATGGTGATGACCAAGCGGATCATTACTTCATATGTTACTTCTGGAGAACAACTAGGTGATATCATTATCAAAGCTTTGTTTAGAAAACATTTTTCAACTCTATGTAACAAGCTGGGCATTATTGATATTTATGCTCCAACCTGAAGGGGAGTATTAGAATATGTAAAGGCATTATTGTATTTTTCATATTTATTCCTCATCTATATAAAAACGAGGCAACCCCAATCTAGGGTTTATGTTGCCTATTTCCAACTCTCGCACCTACAAAAGTGGCACTACCGAAGGATAAAATTTACTTCAACTATAAAAGGAATAGATATTGCTAAAAATGGAAATAAAAAGATTAAAATTTGAGCAAGATTTTATAATGCAAAGCAGTGAAGTTCTTTCTTGTAGTAACAATAATTTTCTTTTGTTACTAGCCCAAGCCACTATGCTTTTACTTTTCATGGACAACACATGCATGATTAACATTGTTCCTATAAGTTACAGGGTATTTGGATTGAGATATATAAACGAAAAGCATCACCCATATTAATCCCCACAAAATTGAAATCTAATACGAGTTCCTCACATTGCAAGACCACCTCCAGGTTAATGTCCATCTCAAAAGCATCAAATATTCCCCCCTACTTCTAACATGCTTTTAACCAATATCTCCTTCTACCTGCCATATGAAAGTTATTTTTCTCTCTCAAGCTATATTTTAAGAAGCACAAATGTTGTTTCCTCCTCCCTCCATCTTCCTCAATCCAGCATCCATCCCTCGTCTCCCAACACCATTCCCTTTCGGCTTCCTTTCTTCATCTCCACAACCAGAGATCCTCAACCCAGCTCTACTCTACTTCCCTCCCACTAAGCCAGTGACATTTTAGTGCAAAGAGAGGAAAGAGGAGAGAGGTGTCTAGGTTTATCGTAAAGGGGGGAAGAAAAGAGTAGAGAAATTTAAGTGTTTTTTTGTAAAGAGAGTACAGAAAAGGCAGGCTGACATAACACTAGATATTTCACACCCCTTGTTTACCATTAATAATGGTTACATCAAAGCTTTGGATGGAAACAGCCCTGACACTAATCCATGAACACTTCAGATATTTCACACCCATTGTTTACCATTAACGATGGTTACATAAAAGTTTTGGATGGAAACAGCCCAGAGGTATTCATGATAATTGGGTCCCATGTTGATGGGAATTTAAATCAAATTTCAGTTCTGTAGTGGGCCACTATTAAATTAAGCCTTTTTGCTCAGTGACTTACAGCCCACAGAACCAAAATTAAAACAAGTGGTACGTGAAAGTGAAGAAAGTGAGGTTTTGATGTGGGACGGAGGGTAACACAAACCTAGCTCTGATACCAAATTGGGATTTAGGGTTTGTGGTGGGAATTTTGTAGAATTAGGGGAAGACAAAAGAAGAAAAAAGAAGATATGATCGCGGATCGCAACTCGGATCTTGACTTCACCGCCTATGATTCAATCTATGAGATTAGAACTAATACCAAAGCAAATAGCTTTCAAATTTTCATCAAAATCATCCAATAATCTTTCAATTTTTCACTACATGGCTATATCCTACAATACGTGCACCATACGTACAATTATTGATAACATCAAATCTAACTAAATCTAGATTTAAATAACTCCTAAATCTCACCTAAATCTATCCAAATCTAGATTCAAATAACTTCTCAATTTAACCACTTCTATCCAAATCTAATTTAAATAAAAATCTCAAATCTACTAAATCTAAATCGTTTGTTTCCCCCATCAGGTTTCAAGAAGAGTAATTAGGAGTGGTGGTAGAGCGTTTGTCGGTGATGGAAAAGGTCATAGGTTCGTGACACCTGGCACCTAGACAACATATTGAGAGGCACATCCTCTCATTTAAGGGAGAGGTGGGAGTTATCAACCTTGTCCTTCAACAGAAAAACTGAGATTGCATTCATTGCACATAACTTTTGATCATAGATTTCAATATTCACATTAACATCTTTAAGCCATTCATCAGCAAGGAGTATATAAGACAATGCTCATATCACGTAGGGGCAGAAGATGAGAGAAGCAAGGCACTGAATATGTAGACTATATGAATCCAAATAGTGAAGGACATCATATGACTGAGTATGATATGGCATAAAATGAGGGAAAATTATGAAGGGGAAAAAACTAGTAAGAAGCTCTATATTTAGGCTTACCTCCGGCCTTTTAAACCAAGCATCTTCAGCATTCCCATTGACAAAAAGGTGACAACTCGCCCAACAGGATATAAGACTACGGAAAGCCATGCAACCGGCCTGACCTAGATGAATAACATGCAACGTTATCATCATGGTAATTTCAAACAAGTTTCTCCTAATATACGAGTGGTTGTTGACTTAATAGAAAAGGTAAGAGTCAAAGATTCATTCAGCTTGTTAAGTAAATGGTAATTGCCTCACCTTGCAACAAACCGAGCAACTTCAGTGGCATTATGAACAGCTATGCTTTTCGGAGTGATTTCTGTAAGTAGCAAAACAGCAACCTGAAACAATTCACATGTATCTAGGGGAGTTACCTCACTTCCTTAGATGTCTATATGTATCCAGATACATGAATAATTTCATAATGCATGCTGGAAACTTATACCTGATATAGTTTACAAAAGAATCAGGTCAAACAGGCAAGTTTATGCAAGTTCAAACTTCAAGCACTTACGCACATTCGCCATTTTACAATCCCTGGTTATCACTTATACAACACAATTTTTTATGTAATTAATTGTGTCCACCAACACTCTGTTACTACCTTTAATATGAAGATAGAGAGTAAATTGTTTCTCCATGGATAGATGGGAATCACTTGAATAGGATAATCATGGAAGAATAGTTGGAGCCACTGATATCCAAAACCTAAATATGTGTGTGGTATGTATTAACTCGTGACATATTACATGAATGCCACATACGATATATAAACATAAAAGAAAGCCGCTTAAGGAATTCCATATAAGCATATCTACTTAGCTGTAAAGAATAGGAGGCATGTCATAGGGCATAACTATAAAATATCAATTTTTAAGAGCAGTGGTTTATACATGATGAAGTTAAGAATAGTCTGGGAGGAGTAAAACAATAGAAACAACGTGAGAAAATCACTTTAGATGAAACAAATATGCTTCAAAGGAAAACCACAACCCGGTAAAGTAGGAAGGATCGACTAAACTTGATACCCTAAAAAGGAACTGAATGGGGAGAAAAATCACTCATCAGAAAAGAGACGAGGCTGACAATGTACTTTTGGTAACCTTTAATGGCAATTGAAAAGAACATTTCACAAACAGGATCAAAATAGGATTGGGTTTCCCGCTTGTGACACATCATGCCAAATAAAAGAATAAATCTGATGTAAAACAGAAATCCCCAGTATGGATATAAAGCATAAGTGCTGTGAATGGTGACAAAAGAAAAAAAATATATATGAGCATACATAAAACTAGTGACTAGAGTGAAAGCGAGTGGGCAAATGAAGAAGTACATCAGGACTTTGTGCGACTTATACACATTTACACCTCTAACTATTATCATTGTAAGAAGAACAAGAAGAAAAGGGTGAGCTTCGAGATTTCAAGGTTAACAGTATAAAGAATCAATAGACATTACACATGAGGTAAGTTTGCTCAAGTTCTGCAGGTAGACTCCAGTTTGTAGATCATACTACGTTGGATTTTCTTCAAACACGTCAAGCTTCAAATTGTCAAAAAAAAAGTAGTATTATATATATATATATATATATATATTGAAATCCATCAGGGTATCCGGGCCCACAATGCGGACAACGAGTGTGACCCTCGACTAATCTCGCGGGTTCCGTCGCCCCCGCCCTGAGAGTTTCCCGCCACGGAACAGGGTAAATCGCGAGCCGAAGCCCGGGGGCGAAATATATCCACAAAGGGCCTTGAACCCAAGCCACTTGGAAAGCAAACCCAATGACTTGCCACTAGGCCACCTTGGGGACATTATTTTATATATATATATATATATATATATATATATATATATATATATATATATATATATATATAGAGAGAGAGAGAGAGAGAGATAGACTTGTGTCCTTCCAAAAGGATTTGTGCTCGAATCCTTCCAACTCAAATACAACCCTCTAGCATTCGAATACAAGATCCACTCCGTTGTAGTTGATTTATATTATTTCAAGTATCTATAAATAAAAAATCAAGTGTTTTGAATACTTTTTACCCATGCATCAAGTAAGGGAAAAACAGATGGCCTAAATAGTGAGTTGGTTAATTTTAACGGTGTAGAACATTTGAAACCTAACAAAAATTGGTTTGTAAGAGTTTTTAAATGTTTAGATTATCATCAAATGGCCGGATCAAGAATTTGTATGTCTAAAAACATAGATCTAACCAACTCACTACTTTCGGCCGTCCATTTTGCTCCGCTTGAAGGATGGGCAAAAAGTATTTAAAATACTTGAGTTTTGATTTATAGATGCTTGAAATAATATGATCAACTTCAACAGAGTGGATCTTATACTCAAATGTCGGAGGGTGGTATTTGAGTTGGAAGGATTCGGGCTCAAATCCTTTTGAAAGGACACAAGTCTCTCTCTCTCAGAGAGACTTGTGTCCTTCCAAAAGAAATTGTGCCTGAATCCTTCCACATATATATATATATATATATATATATATATATATATATATATATATATATATTATATATATATATAAAGAGAGAGGGGGGAGGGAGGGAGGGAGAGAGGGAGTCATAATGGACTAGAGCAAAGGTTTCCCCAAAGTACTCGCAAACTACTCACAACAGCACTTATATCATAAGAACAGACTCTCTCAGCTGATTCATCCTTCACATGTAGACACAGCCTGCCAACTCACAATCCCTATACAGTGCACCTGAATTACTTATGACCTCTTAAGAGAACCCTCTCCATCAAAACTTCTTTTTCATCTATTTAAGAAACTACAAAACTATGTTTTTTGTATCTAAGCAACTCCCTGGATAAAAAATGATATGACACATAAAAGTGGCTGAAACTTGTGAGATTAAGTAAATTTGATCCCATGCTTTGCACGAAGATCTCATCCTTTATATCATGAGGATAGAATCCCCGAGCTGCTTCATCCTTTGCATGAAGATACAGCCTGGCAACTCGACATCCATGTAAAAAGTGATAAATAGCACTGGTCCTGCATTACTTATGAGAACCCACGCCTCCATGATCATTTCTCTTTCATCTACTCTAATTTAGAAACACAAAAATTGTTCCTGTTCGTATCCAAGCAACTCTAGATATGCTGGAGAAATTATGTAACACATGAAAGAGGCTCAAATTATGGGAGATCAAGTGGCTATAGTTTCCGTATTACTTGTGGCACTTGAAGCAACCTTAGCTAGTAGCATTCATGTAAATTTCATAGTAATTGTATTAAGTTTAGCATATATGATCCTCAAGTTGAAATGTAATCAGAGAGGAGACTAGGGCATACAGTCATAACTCCTGTAGCTGCACTAACTCCTGCTTCACCGAAAATTGTAGTGGCTGCTTCTGTGACAAGTGCTGTTGCAGCAATGTTGACCACACTAGTACAAAAGGAGAGTAAAAAAGAAAAAATTCACAAGTTTAAGGCTTTTCAATCAAAGAAAAGAAGGAACACAAGAAACAAAGTAACACGAAAAACCAGTACGTTGTGCCAATAAGAATGGTGGTGAGGAATCGAGTAATGTCACTCCGGAGCATTCTGAAGACGCCATTCTCTGGCTCCTTTTCAGCTAGCTCACGAACCTGACAAAAAGGTATATGAAGTTTAAATAAACAATTTTCCTATGGAAATTTAAAATTCATTCAGATCCATAAGTAAAATTTAGCATAGATATATTCTAAAATGAAAAACAATTAGTTGATAATGAAAAAAAGGGAAAGTTACACTTAAATTGAGAGCTATGTGTAATCATAATCAAGCATGCAAAAGCTCAACATATATCAACACCTACAAAAACTATAAGCATTTTAGAAAATGCAACATGGGTCTAGCTGAATGGGGGGTACCTAGCGCCTAGAGCACCCAAGGGGACACACCTAAACAAAGCGACTAGAAGGCCATACCTGCCTAAGGGGCTACTTAGGCAGCTGTCTAGGACGCTTTTTACAACAACTGAAACACACTATTATGTAGATACAGATTTCAAGCAGAAATACGGATGTAAAATAGTAATTAGAGTTAGACACGTGAAATGTTTATAGCAATTCATATATGTAATAAATTGACATCAACCTTGTAATTAAAAGTCATTATGTATTTAGGAGTCATTATGTAGTTACGAATCATTACTTAATTAGAAGTCATATTACTACATGTTATTAGGAGTCCTGATTCTATTAGGAGTTATAATTACATTTGCCTATAAATAAGAGTATAGAGAGGACTCATCAACTCTCTAATTTTCATAATCTAAATCTTTTCATGGTATTAGAGCCCTTGGGTTCTCGATCCTTTGTAATCTTCATCATCATCAATGCCCGTCATCATCGAGATCATTGACATCCTCTTCGTTTTCTTTTCTTTGTTTTTCTATTCCTTTCTATAGATTAAACATGATCTAAATTCATATTTGTAAAAAAAATGTTATTGTTCACTTGTGAACAATACCGCTGTAGGAACTGTTAAAAAAAGAAAAACATATCGTTTGGAAATCTAGGGTTGTACTCTTTTTGCCTTTTTGGATTGGTATTCCTTTTGAATACTTGAGAGCTAGGTGATTTTATATGAGTTGTTTAAGATCTAGAGTGAGGATCGTTGATTTGGGTTATTTGTTGGGTGTTTAGATCCCAAGGAAAGATCGTTTGCTTGGATATTTAGGAGTTAAGAGAGGATCGTTTGGTCAGGTGTTTTGGCCTAGGAGAGGATCAATATGACAGAAGAGGAATATACGTGCCAGCAGTTTCAAATGTTTCAGCAGTTTCAAATATTTCAGCATCTTTAGTGATGTAATACAGGATCGCAATCACCTTCGAATACAAAATAAAAAAGAAAACTAGGGTTTACAAGAAATAAAATGAAAAGAGATATTAGGGTTGGAGAAAGAACCAGATAACTTTGGGCTTCGCACCCCTTACGCGGGCTTCACACCCCTTGCACCACGGGCTTCACACCCCAATCTCAAGAACCCAAGAGCTCTAAAATTTTAACTGGAAAAATTTTATTTAATCATTGTCTGCTTATTCATTGAGTTGAGCCTCTTTATATAGGCTCTTACAAAGTGAACTTTCCCATCACAACCGATGTGGGACTAAGTTTATAATAAAAGAAAAATCTAAACTCAAAAATAGACTAAGGCATAAAAAGATAACTATTGCTGGTGTGATGTCCCCATCATTTCCCCCGGTGGGAGAGTCGACCCTATCGAGTGAGGACACCTCTCATGAAGCATCTCAATCGGGCCATGGTGGTGGCCGTGACAGTGGCACTAATGCATCACATCGAGACCAAGGTGGTGGAGGTGGAACCGGTCTCCTTGTCGGATCGATAAAAGATGACAGCTTGATCAAGACACCAATAGCAAACTGAGGCACGTCATCCATGATGAAAACTGAACAGATTGCACTTTGCACCATAAGTGCCCTGATCATTTGTGAGCCTGGCTCCTGTAGACATATCTGCAATTGGTCGTACACATCAGGCGATCTTAAAAAAATGATACACTCATACCTGCCAATGGTGGTACTAACTTCAAAGTAGGCTCCGCTGGAAGATCTACAAGGGTCTCAATAGGGAGACCTTCAACTTTCATAGGCTGTGAGGAAACCTCTTCTTTCTGTGACACCGACTCAGCAATAACTTCTGGTCTTGGCTCTGGCGTATCATAAACTTCCGGCTTTGGCTCTAGATTGTCATCAATTTCTGGCTCTGATTCTGGATTTTCAACAGCCTGTATCGGCTTACTTTCTAGCTTCTTAATCATGCCAGCGAGAATCTCCTTACATTCAGCAACCAAATCGCTGAATTGTGGCCCCTCGAGATGTGGAGCATACCGGGCATGAAGAAGTTCTTGTAGGATAAGCCAATCTCGACAGTTGATATGATTGTGTTCCACCACCAATAAGCTTCTCCAGCTAACTTCATTTGGGCATAATGACACTTCTGCGCAGGTGTCAAGGAGAAATACCTGAAGAAATGCTCAAGATGGTTTTCCCACTTTTCATACCCATCTTGATCATAAAAACCCCGAAATACGGGAGAGCTGCATACATGTCACTTTCAACCTCCTTTTCATCCCCATCAGTATAAATGTATTTGCCACAAAAGTAAAATCCCATGAATAAAACTCAATGCATAAAGATCAGATGTTACCCAATAAATCGGTAGCTTGAATTGGACTCAAATTGGGCTGAAGATGTGTCAGAACACTGATTCTCTGCTGCTGAGACAGTACTGGTGCCAATACGAGCTAGTGGAGGTCAGATCTGTTGCTCAAGTGCTATGAAATCTTTGTAGAACACTGATTCTCTGCTACTGAGACAGTACTGGTGCCAATACGAGCTAGTGGAGGTCAGATCTGTTGCTCAAGTGCTCAGTCACGAACCCAACGCTACGAACAGAGCTCAAAACGGACTCCGAACGGGCGAGAAACAGATTCCGGACTGGTTGGGGTGGGAGATGGCGGTACTGTTCACTGTGAACAGTAACGATGAACAGTAATTACTGTTCACAGTGAACAGTAATTACTGTCACGATGAACAGTAACTTTTTAAAAAAATCTCTCTTTTTTTTCTCCTGTTTCTTCCCTCTTTTCTGTTTTTTTCTGTTTTTTTTTCTGTTTTTCTGTTTTTTTTTTCTGTTTTTTTTCTTTCTTTCTTTTTCTTTTTTTCTTTTTGGCAAAGTAGATCTAAATAGATCTATAGATTTAGATCTAGATCTAACAATAATCGATTTTTTTTGTAAAGTAGATCTAGATCTAGAGATCCAGATCTAGATTTGGGGAAGAGAAGAAATTCGAAGGGGATTGAGACCAAAACTCTGATACCAAATTGATGTAATACAGGATCGCAATCACCTTCGAATACAAAATAAAAAAGAAAACTAGGGTTTACAAGAAATAAAATGAAAAGAGATATTAGGGTTGGAGAAAGAACCAGATAACTTTGGGCTTCGCACCCCTTACGCGGGCTTCACACCCCTTGCACCACGGGCTTCACACTCCAATCTCAAGAACCCAAGAGCTCTAAAATTTTAACTGGAAAAATTTTATTTAATCATTGTCTGCTTATTCATTGAGTTGAGCCTCTTTATATAGGCTCTTACAAAGTGAACTTTCCCATCACAACCGATGTGGGACTAAGTTTATAATAAAAGAAAAATCTAAACTCAAAAATAGACTAAGGCATAAAAAGATAACTATTGCTGGTGTGATGTCCCCATCATTTAGGCACATGCATCTTCTTCCTCCACAACTACTCTAGCCCAGACCGGTAACTCCACAGCTTGTTTACATCATCTTCTCCACGCATGTGGATGATAGATTTAGGAGCTTCAGATCAAATGATGGGGAACAAAGGTATATTATCATCTCTTAATTCTAATTCTTTTCATCAATCAGTGACATTGACAGATGATTTTATATCCTCATTATCTCTATCATGTGTGCTTTATGTTTCAAAATTTTCTTTTAATTTGTTATCATTTAGTAAAATTACAAGATCCTTAAATAGCTCAGTGACATTCTTTTTCACGCATTGTGTATTTCAAGAACTTACAACAAGAAACATGATTGGCACAGGGCGTGAGTGTGGCGAATGGTATTATGTTAACTTGGATTCTAAACCGGTAGCATATTCTAGTTCTGCATTTGATTAGCATTGTCGATTAGGATATCCATCTTTATAAACTTTGAAACATTTAGTTCCTCAGTTAAATCATGTTCCGTCTTTAGATTGTGAGTTATGTCAATCGGTAAGCATCATCATATACTTTATCCTGATGGAGTCAATAAAAACGCTATCAATTCATTTGCTTTAGTTTATTCAAATACATGGGATCCTTATCCAATAACGTCAAAACTTGGTTTCAAGTATTTTATAATTTTTGTGAATGATTATTCTCGAGTCACTAGGATATATTTAATTAAAAAAATCGTTCTGAAGTGATTTCCATCTTTCAAAATTTTTGTTTTGAAGTGAAAATCAATTTAATACCTCTATAAAAATATTGAGAACTGAGAATGCTAAAGAATGTTTTAGTTCATGTTTTTCAAACTTCATGTCTCAACATGATATTGTGTATTAGCCCTCTTGTTCTTTTACTCCTCAACAAAAAGGTGTTGTTGAAGATAAATTGACATTTGCTTGAGGAAGCACATTGTAAATTCACATGCAGGTTCTCAAACAGTTTTGGGGGTGTCGTTCTTACCGCATATTATTTGATTAATCCCATGCCCTCGTTTGTTCTAAACGGTCAGATTCCATACTAAGTTCTATATCCATAACTGATTTGTTTCTTTTACCCCCAAAGTGTTTGGATCATATGTTTGTATATAATTTTGATCCCCATAGAACCAAGTTAGATCTCTGTGCCCTTAAAAGTATGTTTCTTGAATATTCACATATTCAGAAGGAATAAAAGTGTTATTGCTCAGAAGTGAACCGTTTTATAATCTCTAAAATTTCACATTCTTTGAGTCTAAGTAATACTTTGACACTGAGTCTCATTCTTCTAAGTCTGATGAAAACTTTTTGTATGTTTAGATCAAGAACGGTTGGTTGATACTATTGCATCGTTAGACATTACAGATCAAGACACCCTGTCTCCTAAACATGGAGAATCAACCAAAGTTGATACAAGACACACCTCCACTATGCTACCTTCATCTACTATTTCAATTTCTACTTCCTAATATGGTCATAATGCTTTACCCTCCGCTAATGTTACTCTTGTTCTTTCTGGTTCTAGTTTTGATATATCTAATATTGGCCTTATGATTGCTCTTCAAAGAGTGTAAACGCACTTGTACTTCTCATTTTTTTATCTAATTTTGTCTCTTATTCTCATTTGTCATCTTTATATATTGTTTTTATTTCTTCTATCTTTGAAGATTGGTTGGAAAGTTAACTTATTTAACGGTAACTAGACCAGACATCGCATTTGCAGTTAGTGTGGTAAGTCAGTTTCTTTCAGCACCGAAGACAAGTCATTAGAATGCAGCAGTACGAATACTCAAATACGTTAAAAAGGCTCCAAAAAAATTATTGTATTCAAATTGTGACCATACTCAAGTGGCAGATTTTTCAAATGCAGACTGGGTAGCCTCACCTATTGATAGGTGATCAACCACAGGTTACTGTAAAATTGTTAGGAGAAACCTTGTCTTGGAGGAGTAAGAAACAAAGCGTAATATCACGGTCTAGTGCTGAGTCAGAATATCTTGTGATGGCACATTTGACATGTGATTAGGTTTGGGTAAAAGATCAATTGGAATTTGGTTTTACTTTAGAATCTCCTATCATGATGTATTGTGACAATAAAGTTGCTATTCATAATGCTAAAAACATATATTTTACGAGCACACAAAACATATTGAGATAGGCTACTATTTGGTGCGCCAGAAGGTGGTAGAGGATAAAATCAAGACTCGACATAAGACATCAACTGATCAGTTGGCAGATATATTCCCAAAGCCTCTTGGAAAGACCCGAGTTGATTTTATTTGTGATAAGCTGGTCATATACGATGTATATGCTCCAACTAAACATGTCCATGGGTCGGGTTTGGATCCGTACCGAACCCGTACCAGACCCGATTAGACGGGCTTGGTAACCAGCCTTGTATCAGTGGACTTGAATATGATGTAAACTCGTTTACCCTATTAATAAATGGGTCGGGTCGGGTTTTACTAGAACAATACCCAATTAGACCTTAACTCATTTAATTAATAACCCGAGCCCTAACCCCATCACTCTCCCTCTCTCAGCCTCCCTCTCCCTCCCTCAACCTTCCTCCTCCCTCTCCCTCACACAGCCTCCCTCTCTCAGCCTCTCGGCATGCCGGATCACCTCCCTAACCCTAACCCTCTCACTTACTGTCTCCATCGCCTCCCTCTCACTCTCTCTCTCAGCCTCCTAACGTGTTGGATCGCCTCCCAAACTAAGAACTCTGACAGCACGCCGACCATCCCCCCTCCTCAAATACACCATCGTCGGAGTTCCAATACTCATCCACCACCACCACAGCCCTAACCAGATCCTCCCGCCAACCAGAAGATAGCAGAGGAGGAGATAGAAGAGGTTAAGGACAAAGATGAGATCTCGACTGAGATTTCTGCTTTTGCCGCCGCCACTGCTTTGACGAGGGTTTGGAGGCGATCGGACAGCCGTCGGATGAGGATCAAAGGGAAGAGAGGGTACATCACGCCGGCAATGATCGCCAGTATGAGGATCTCGCACAGATCCGACGTGTTCGCCTTCAGCGTGGTGATTCTGGAGCTGATCTCGGAGCGAGAACCGTTGAAGTACACGATGAACCGAGAGATGAAGGATTACGAGAGGATCTCGCTAATCGAGACGACGAGGGACGCGATCAGGACAGAGCATGTGGATGGTGTCTCAAAGGCGGAGGAGGAGGTGACGTGGGGTAGGATACGACGCTGAGTGGACCAGCGATTAAAAGACTCCTTCCCGGTAGAAGCAGCGGAGAGGCTAATCCGAGTGGCGCTCCGATGCATGGAGGAGGCGTTCATGTGGCCGGAAATAGGTTGGGTGGCGGGAAAGATCTTAAAGCTATTCTTGGATTCCAAGGCATGGGAGGAGAAAGTTAGGTTCCGACCAATTTCTCGATGTCGCTTGCTCCATAGTGAGAATAAGCCTCCCTAACTCCCTAGCTCCAGCGGCGGCGGATAGGGTCAGGTAATTAGGTCTGAACCCATCACTAAACAGAAAGGGTATGAGAACAGTTGTAATCGGGTGAGTCTGGTACTTGTAATGATAATTAGGTCCAGGGCCGGAAACTATGATACCCGCCCTGCGGAGAGGGTATAATAGTTAGGTCTGAACCCATCACTAAATGGAAAGGGTATGAGAACAGTTGTAATTGAGTGAGTCTGGTACCTATAATGGTAATTGGGTCTGGGCTGGTAACTATCATACCCGCCTTGTACCCAACCTATTGACAGGCCTAACTCTAGCTTGAGAGGGAGTATATTAGAAGTTATTATGTGATTAGGAGTCATTACTTAATTAAGAGACATATTGCTACATGTTATTAGGAGTCCTATTATTATTATGAGTTATAATTGTATTCGTTAAATAAGAGTATAAAGAGAGGACCCATCAACTCTCTAATTACTATAATCTAAATCTTCTCAAGCCTGATTATAATATCTACTAAGTTCCAAGATATCCAAGTCATAGAAGACATGCAATCACAATGTAACACAAATATCAGGATAATTATAAGACCTATTTCCTCAAAAAAAGATATCAAACTTTCTAAGTTCCAAGATATCCAACTCATGAAAGACATGCATTCACATTGTAATGAAAAACACGAGGAGACTTGACAGTTTCAGAAATCTGTAGAGAGCAAGGTGGGTTAAGTGGATGATTTAAGATGCAGCCTCAAACATAAATACCCTGAACAAACACAGAAATTTTATTATCTCCAAAAACACAGAAATTATACGCTTCCACCAACAATAAAGATTTTATTCCCAAGGTTTTGGGGTCGGCCACATGAATCTTTTTCTTCCATTTAGCTCTGTTCAAGCTAAGACAAAACATGTCATTAGTTACAGGGCCATCTCTCCACTTAAATTAACAATTGTCTTATCTTTTTTTGCTTCCATCATCCATGTCTGTTCAGGCCTAAATCTAGTCTTCATTGCAATTAACTATGATTCCTGAGTTCTCCAACACAGAATTTTACTGAGGGGAGTTCAAACATTCTTGACAAGCTAAGACTTTCAATTTTTCTTTTCTTTTTTAATTCTAAAATCTACTGTACAGTTAGCTTGACAGGTCCACTATTTAGAAAACTGAAGGTAAACCATCTGGGAGGGTCTCAACTTCTTTTAGAGAAAAATTACTTTTTGCTTCCCCTTATATTGTTTGTTATGCTTTAAACGCAATTATTCTGCTTTAAAGGCAATCTTCACCCTCCATTTATAGCGGTCCATTGGTCCTCTCAAGGTCTTTAAGAATTTTTTTTTTTGTCTCTTCATTTTCCCAGAACCATATCAATGACAGCTTGAAAATTATTAATACATTAATACATAACTAAGTGAAGTCCTTGTGATATAAAGAAAAGCACTCACTTTTTTAGTTTTGAGTCTTCATTATCTTTACTATTATAACCACAACTTCTTTGTGGATTAGTTGCAAGTGACTCACGTTCGTGTCACGTCCAAACAAAATTTTAACCATACATTTACAGATCGTTACCAAAGCTTAAAATTTAGTCATACATATACATCCCTATCTCAAAAAAGAAGTTTGAAATTAAAAAAAGAAATATCAGTGAATGGCATGCTTTGATTTGTTTGTGTGAAGACCAGATGACGTTTCCCTCTAATTCAACCGTTTCTTTCCTCTTTCCCTATTTTCTTTTCATCTAAATACGGACATCAGCTACTAATCTTCTCTAGTTTATACACTTGTTTAATGCAGGTGTAATTGTTATTAATACATGTTCAAGTGAAATAGGGGTTAATTTATATTTAGTCTTTACTTTATTAGAGGGAAAACGGCAGTTATTAGGTATTTCAGCTACATTATGTGAAAGTCATGTTTTTCATATATTTTATAGGGAATCAGTTATGAATTCCAATAGTCATGTTTTTATTACATAATAGCCTAGAATAAATGCTAAATTTGTAGAAATATTGGTTAATGGAATGTTCTGAGTTGTTTGTGTGAAGACCGGATAGCACGTCCTCTAATTCAACTATTTCTTTCCACTTTCCCGGATTTCTTTTCATCCAAATATGAACATCGGCTAGTAATCTCCTCTAATCCCAAATTTATACACTTAAGAAGCCCCAAATATGGACTCTTAGAAAACAAAGTTACAAATCTGAACTCTCCATATATATAGTGATCCCCGCCACATCTAATGTTTATATTTAGTATCTTTCTGATTTTACCTACTCTCCCTCCCTCTCCCCTTGATATAAAAGAAGAAATACCTACCATATTTGTGTAATTTTGAAGATCAACATTAAACTGAACCTTTTAAAAAAAAAACTTTTTAGTATGGTAATAGAAAAATCTTTTATAAAATCTTTTTATGAGTTGCCCAAATTTGATTCATCTAACCCTTTCTGGCAAAAAAAAAAAAAGTAAACTTTAATTTATGCAAGTTTTCTGATAATAAGTTAATTAGATTAATAAACAAATCTATTTAATTGTAATTGTAATGCTTTATAAAACATGATATATCTTATGCATGTACAATCAAGAAAATACTAAACATCATGATTAGTAGCATGCTAGATCAATATATTTAAGTTCACGAAGTCAAATCCAACTCAAAATATGATTTCTCAATGGAATTAACTATGAAGAAAAAAAAATATTAAATTAATAAAATCCAAAAAAATAAACATTTGATATATTAATTTAATATACTTTTTTAAGACTAAGTTAATATACTTTCATGTAAGACTAAGTTCTTTCTAAACTTTAAAAAATAGTGAATGATGTTAATACAAAAAAACTAAAAGTAGGAATCTTTTTCATTTATTTATGTGACTTTCAAAAATAAAATTAGTCTAAATTAGAAAACTCATCTCTTTGATATTTAGAGAAATTCTCACTAACCACAATCGCATATGATACCTAATACAAGTAGGAATTTTTCTAATGTATCTTAGTTAAGATTCAAATCCATTTAAACTTCAAAGTAGTGAACACAATACAGATATAATATAAATGAATTAATGGCTCAAAATCACGCTTGGGAGAAAGACCTTTTTAATTTTTGAAAGGTAAGATCATCATTTTACCAGCCACTATATATTACCCAAGCTACCTCCCCAACTGCTGTGTGGGATTTTACCTCTCCCCCAAGAAAAAGGAGTGTTACCGCCAGGTTAACCCGCTTTCACTTCTTAGAGAAAAGCTATCGGCATATTTATAGGTAATAGATTTATGCAATCTTTACTACATAAGTCTAGATTGGAAAATACATATATTTGAGTTTAAGAAAAATTCTTCAGAAATATTTGTTGGCCCAAAGGCCCATCACTCTAGTTTTGACGATAATTAAGTCATGTAGTTATAGTACTAATAATCTTGCGTGTTTAAAATTCAGATTTTAATCAAGATCCTAGTTCAATTGTTTAGCTTTAAAAAAAACTCAAAGTCAAGTTTTAAAGCTAACAAGTGTTGATTCAAGAGCTCAAGTATAAAAAATACATCTAACACTCAAGGAGGAGTCAAGCTCAAGGAATCAAGGTTTGGATCAAATCAAATTGAAGAATCAAGATGAAGACTTGTTTATGGAGTTTGTAAGTGTTTAGAAGTTTTGTAAAGAATAGTGTAAATTTGATTGCTCAGCCTTACACACACAAAGATTTTTCAAAACAATTTTATGATTTTTAGCTTATGGTTTCATATTTTGAAAAATTATGTCTAATCATATACACAAATATTTTTATGTATTTTCAAATGTTTAAAACATGTTTTGATCATATACATTTGTGCTCGAAAATATGTTTAAAATAATATAGTTTTATATTTTTAAAAAAATATTTTAAAATAGAGTTTATAATTGTCCATGTACCAGACAGTCGACAGTCATGAGCTGCTGTCGACTGCTGATACATGTGCACAGGCTGAGAACAGCACAGCTATCAACAGTCACATATAGCTCTTGATAGGGAAGTCCGATAAAGATTTACTCTAAGCCCAGTCTGTCGACAGGTGAGTCAACAAAGACTGAATCCATCTCAGTCAGTCTATCTCAGACAGTCAGACTCAACTGTCGATAGTTCTTATGCTATATTTGAAAATTTTGACCGTAGAGCCATGCATGTGCAGCTGTCGACTACCACGCAGTTAGACTTGCATGTTTTGATTCTAACTGGTAGTTTCTGTTATAATCAATCCAGATTCATTTCCAATGGCTATTTTATGTTTTTAAAGGTTTGTAACATGTTTTAAATAAATGAATTTTCTCAGTATTAGTCTCTAACCTTCTCTTAGAGTGTTCAATAAAAGGTTCTAGTTTTTGCAATCAATTCTCTTGGATATCTTTTCATCTTAAACAAGTTTCTTTTGGGAATCAAATTCTTTTGAATATCTTTCTATTTCCAGCAAAATTTTGAAAGAAGTTTTGGACAATCAATTCTCCTGGATATTTTTCATCTCCAACAAGTTTCTTGTGTTTTGAAATTAAGCTTTATCTAGTCTCTCTAGTTTTTCACATACAAGCTTGAGCAATCAATTCCTCGTATTTGTTATAGGTTCTTGTGTTAGTGAGTGTTCTCTAGTGGTCACGAGTGTGATCACAAAACCTTTTATTCTTCGTGAGATTACCTCAAGTGAAGTGAGGTTGTGTTAGTAGTAGTTGTGGCTCTGAGTGAACTTGTGAGTTCGTTGTAGGTGTTGCGGCACCGAGAAGATCTTGTGGGATCCGTTGTTGTAGGAGTTGCGGCTCCAAGTTGTTCTTGAGAGAATGTTAATGGAAATCCTCTATTGCGGTAGAGGCGGGGACGAAGATCAAGTTGATCGAATCTCAAAACAATTTCCTTGTGTTTGTGATTATGTTTGATCTCTCTCACAACTAAACTCTCTCAACTCTCTATTGTAGTTTATATGCTTATTATTCTTGCGCATCATCGTTATAGCATATTGTTTATAGTTAATGTGTGTATTTGCAACTTGCAAGTTAAATTTTTTAATTTTGCATTATTGATTAGCACCACCTATTCACCCCCTAGGTGATTTTCAATATTGATATTATCTTGTACTGGTTTGGCAATTGCAATGAGTAATATTAACTTTTTGAACTTTATTTAGGATTGAATTCCTTTTAGGCTTCAGAAATTAATGAAAAGTCTTGATATAATTCAAAATTTTAATAGCCTAAAGTTGCTCTCCGCAGAAAAGCTATTAGTGCTTTTATTGACATATAGATATTAAATTACATGAGACAAATAAATAATATATTTTGATAGCTCACACAATGTTTAAAACCATTTTAAAATTTCACATGCATGGCACGAGCCCAGAATTTAAGCATGCATAACTACACAACATATATCTAGGAGCAAAAATTCCTATTACTAAACAACGTTAAATTTGCAACCACCCGATGCAAAGGAAAACAATATGAAAATCACAAGATTTTTGGTCTATTGATATTTTAGAACATGGAGATCAACATAAACATGTGTCGATCATCCAACTGAGAATTAAAGAGTGAATTTTTTTACTGCCATACAGGAAAATTTCCTCTTACGAGGTCTGATACCTCTTATCTTGTATACTTCCACTTTCTTATATTCTATTTAGAATTAGGTAATATCCTTCTTAGTTCCAGTGAATAATAGCTACTAGTGCATACTATTAATAAATAAGTCACACTTTTGATCAAGTAACGAAGGAAAAAAGTTCAGTAACTTAATGAGCTTAAAAGGGCTCTAGAGGTTATCTGTGAGCTACTAAATTGATTGTTCAGGTCATGTGCAGCATATCAATATACAGATGAGCCCCCTAAAAATCTATTGTCCGACTTACATCCTAAACTCAAGTGCCATATGACTATTGATAGCACCCTCATGTCAGTTGTTTGAAGTCTTACATCTCAATCGCAGTCAGCTCTCTTATATGCCTCAAGAATGAAGGGATGCACTCAACCGTTTATGATTCCTTTTGGTGTCCATATATCCCTCTATCCTCATTGTAGTACTTAACTTATTTTCTTTCTCAGCCAACTCATATACACTCAGATTGTTGGGGCAATATTTCTTCTTATGCATGTTATCTTCATGAAGGACTATGACATCAGACTAAAAACTGGTGATATGGACAAAGGAAACTTCACTACAGTCTACATAGATCTTAATTATTATTTTTTCTTGATTGCTTGCTCATAGACATCATATCCTTCAATTTGATGTGGGATCATCATATCTGGACAATTTTTGGATCATGCATGTAATTAAACAATTCCCCATTCTACTAGACTTTTGAATTTCAACACTTTTTGACGCATCGATTCCCAATCCCAATAAACTTTAAATGTTGCAATATCCATTGCATTTTGGTTTCACTACTTTAACTTATCCAATTTGGAGAAGTTCGCTGATATGGCTTGCTGAGCGTCAGAATTGTCACGTCCTTCCTGATTTATCTTTTAACTAAAGAAATCATTTCTGTTTACAACTAAACTGTATAAAGTCCTGATATACGGGCTCTATTTACAATTAAGTTTAAAGGCGGCAAAGGTTGAAAGTTGTCCAAACGTACTCCAACTTCATTTTAAAGAGCTGATACCTCTAAGAGCTGATACTCCAACTTCATTCATCTTGTGGCTATAGCAACATTTAAGCTTCAAGAAGGCTTTAGTGAAAGTGGCATGAATGAGGCATTGGAGTCATCTCAAGGAGGATGCACCCATAGTGGGAAAGGTGCAACATAATCCATTCATCAATCAAAAAGTTGTACCAAAGCTTTTACAGAAAATTTTGGACTTAAGTCGACTCTAATAGACAAATAGACTCACGAGTCAGAACTGACAACAGGCGGTTGCTTTCTTCTTCCACCTCTTATTATTCTCTTTTGCTAGCAAAATAATGTGACTCCAACATAGAAAAGGCAATGTGTAACGTGATTTGTATACTACGAGCTCACTAGAGGCGGTCATGGTTAGGGAATACATGTCTATCCTTGACTGTTTACCCTATTTAGAGCAACATAAGAATGCTATATATCTTAATGCAAAGGGTACAGTCATGGTACGGATTTCTCTAGCTGTCTATATAAATAGGCAAGATAAGGATAATGAGCTTGTACCTATTAATTTACCCTTTTACATGTATCTGCAAAGAACAAAGATTTAAGTATTTATATAACAATCCGCAAACATGGGGGACCAACTGACTATGCTTCATATTTTGAATTCTTTATATTTGTGCATGATTGCTATGTCCCTTTGATGCAAACAGATAGACCATTAGATCAATAATTAGATGAGTGAATATATTATGTTGTTTTTTGTCCTAAGTATTCTATAACACCTTTACAGAAACATACGGTCATGTTTTAATAAATTATATAAACTTTTTCATCACATTTGTCAAACTCAGAAGCTAACATTACGTTTTTAGCAACAGAGAGGTTGTGATATACTCTGAGGCTGTATTGTAGCAGAAACTCAATCTTGTGAGAGAGGGGGGGGGGGGGGGGGGAGAACTTGTTACAGTTTAACCCATAAACCTGTAGAATAATTAAAATTTTTTACCCTTGATAGGCTAACATAATGTGAATTGTAAAATTATCCATGATGGCGGCCCTAGCCCAGCCTTATCCTACCCATTATCATCCCTACGTTTCACACTATGATCCGTCCGCTTAAATGTAGAAATCATGTAGGGTGGTCACTCGTGTAGGAGAACTGCAGTTGAGACACGATCCAATCATCCAATTTGATCATGTCATGGTTAAAGTTCAAGTAGCTAGTCGGAATGATTCATCTTGTCTAGTCCTAGTACAAATCGAATTGTATGCATAACTCATCCTGTATGTTTGGTGATAACCATAACGAGAGAAAGCATAAGCACTAATTAAAAATGTGTGGTGCGCGTGTGTCTAAATCAGCATAAGTCGTGTATTGAACGCATAAGAAAAGCAGGCGAGTGAATGTGAAATTACCTTCCAGGGCCACAATGTAGTGATGGCCGTCTCGGCCATAGAGAAGAAGGCTGAGAGGCCGAGCAAAGCTGCGAGAATCAAGCCTTGGTCTTTAAAAACAAGAAGAACCTCAATCAACTTTGGGCTCAACCCTTTCAGAATCAATAATCGTCCCGACCCTAAAACCCCTCCAACACTTTGTTCCGCCGCAATAACTCTGTGACACCTTGCCACAAGCAGCACGCAGGCGCAGGCCGTGGCAACAACCACCAATCTGATCCCTCTCCTAACAAAACCCTCCTCCTCTTTGATGATAATACTACTAATACTTGCAGCATTGCAGTCGCAATCGTTAGAAGTAGATATCGAATTGGAGCGCTGCTGGGCGTCGGTAACTCTCAAACAAGTGAAATTGCGATTGTGAAGACAAAGATTCCTTCTACTCCTACTACTATTAGACACAGAAGATGCGGACAAAATTGGAAGATGGTTGAGGGGAAGAGACGGAGATAGAAATGTTGCTCGGCGGCGGCGGTGGCGGTGGGCGGTGGGATGAACTGATAAAGACCCGACGGGGATGGCGCTGGATGCAGTGGAGAGTGAAAGTGACATCGTTACCATTTTTAGGGTTTTGAGAAACCCTAAAAGAAGCAGTGCTAGTTGCAGAGAGCTATCATCTCACGAGATTTTCTTTCTTTTTGTTTTTTGGGAAGAAGAACTGGCTTTCTCTGAGAGAGGGGTGAGAGTGAGAGGGAAGCGCAGCCCAACTCTTGCTTCGTCGTTTTATCAGAGGGGGGGAGAGAGAGAGAGACGCTTCCTTTTTTTTCTCTTTAATTCCTTCTTCTTTTTCTTGTGTTTTTTTATTAAAAAATCCTAGTTAAATAAGATAAACAAATATACCAATGAATAGATCAGGAGAAGGGAGGAAAGAAATAAGAAAGAGGAAGAAGTATGGGGAGCTGAGATAGGAAGAAGTAGACGGACGGACAAAATTTCTATATGAGTCGCGCAGAAAACTCTCTCTTCGGTTGGTTTTGATAATTGGGAAAAAAAAACCTTTCTTCAAAATATTTACCAAAAGCGATCTGTTACACGCCACATTGGCGCCATGTCAGTTTTGGCCTCGCCAGCGTGGCGCTAGCGGCAGGTTGGAATTGATTTTCAGGTTCGGGTTTTTAAAACCTGAACTTAAAAATCCCTTAATTTTCAAGATCAGGTTTCTAAACCCCTGAACTTTAAAATTCTGTATTTTTATGTTCGGGTTTTTAAAACCCGAACTTAAGATACTGTCTATTCCTAGTTCAAGCTTTAGAACCCGAACCTAAAAATTCATTGAATTTTTAAATTCGAGTTTGAAAACTCGAACCAGAGTCAGCACTCTTTTCTGATACTAAGAACTCAGAGTTGTCAGTTCTGATACTGAGAAAACTGGAGAATCTGAGTTCTCAGTTCTAATATCAGTTCAAATATCACGATATATTTCAGAAATATTTTAGAAATATTTCAGAAAATTAAAAAAGAGAATATGTTTATAATCTGAAAATTTAAATCAAAAATAGATATGTTTATAATATAACAAATATTCCATTAATATCACAAATTTAGTACCATAATATCACAGATCACGAGTTTTAAAATGTGATACCAAACATGACGTGTCACAACTTCTCATAACATGACATATCACAAATATTACAAGTTCTTCATAACACGATATATCACAAAATCTTTACAAGTTCTTCATATCTTAACACACATGTTTATATATCAGAACAAACACAATAATGCACACCTTCCTCGACCACCCCTACGTCTTCTACCTCGACCACATGAAGGAAAAGTTTGAGAATCTGGTTGTGTCGCTGTTGAGATGGCCCCGCCTCGTCATCATTTTGATGTTGTGTACGCGGTATAGGAGCTAGTTGGGAAGGTCCTGCCTCATCCTCTACATTCTCGTGCTCCGTAACAAGCATATGCCGCTGGCGTCATGCATAACTCACGGTGGGGTTTGGCTGAGCGTCTAACGGTCGTGCAAATCGTGGTCCCTTTAGAAAATTCTTGATGAAGTTTCTAAACCTTTGCATTGTCGAGCGCAGCTGAGATTCATCAGTCATTGCCTCACACGTCATGTTGTCTATTTGGATCAATCTATCAACCTATAATGGAAAAAAAAACACAGTTAGAAAAATTTATCACATATCAATCAATTAGAAAACATAATTTGAAGTTAAGATATTACCAACTGTCGCTCTTAGGGAGCACTGGGCATATAAGCGGTTGGTGCCTCAATACGTTGAATAATCCAACGCCGAGTAACCCCCAATACCAACGCATATACTTTGTCAAAATGTATGGTGATGTCTTTGGTTTTGAACTTAGTTCGCTCGATCTTCCCATTGTAGTATATATGTGTTTGTCTTCACACTCCAATACGGATCTGATATTTTAAACAGTACACGAGGCATTCTCGGGACAGGATCAGAGACATGCTGAGTCAACCCAAATTGCCAAAGTACCCGATCTGAGACATGTATCTCGAGAATCTCAAGAGAAATAATCGGCATCCAAGCACGCCATATCTGAGATCTTATTGTGCATACTGCAGGTAAACTTTATAGGATCTCATTTGTATATGGCTCCTAAAGTCACCGTATTCTCATGCATCACATCCAATTCGCTTCTGTAGAATTGGAGATCTCTTTTGTGGTGTTGTATTCATACGTCAAGTCAGCATTCCACCTGCAGCACACCATTTTGCTAGCATGTAAAAAAAATAACACCAATACTTATATTGCATAAGAAAATGCTCATTACATGCATCCATAAGGGTGTTGATTATCTGGTTGCACGATTTGTCTGACTGTGGGTCAGCCTATAGGCAATCTCTCATAGGACCATAACTATTGACAACATGGAAGCAATAAAAATTATTCAAAACAAGCAACATTCAATTAAAGTATGCACATAAATATCATCACTTTGAGTTAAGATTTTAACTGCAGGAGTGTCAAACAACCATGGAGTTGCTTTATCTCCATGATGGAGATTTTATACAAAGACTCTGTATAGATATGCAAGAATTGCACTACCCTATGACATAGCACCGCATACATCCAAATCCTCTATGAGAGGTAACCACCTGAGATGTACCTTATTTGTGGTGGTATCTGAGAATAAATGGGTATAGAAAATATGTAATATATAAGCACAAGCATACTTCTCCATCTCCATATCCTCTAAGTATGGTGGGACCACTGTGAATTGATCATGAGTCGCTGTAGCTTCACTGCTCTACCCCTAATAGTCGACTGTGGAGGCAATTTTTCTAATAATCTCTCACACTCAAACATCCAATCTCTGTCATCTGTCTCTGTGACAACTGGACCATCGATATGAAGGCCCAATAGCACCGCCATATCATGTAGCGTAATAGTTTTCTCCCCCGCTCGAAGATCAAAAGTAGATGTCTCTGGCCTCCATACCTCAATCAAGATTGTCAGCATTGGATGATCAAGTCGTATTCGTCTCAATTGACAATGAATCAAGAATCTCGCTCGTTAAGCGCAATCTCTAACACACGGATCCTCCAAAGTCCACCTTTGATAGGCCATAGAATGATCTACACAATCAATGACATCGAGATCCTGCACATATAAAAAGAAAATATCGACTTTAATAAAAGAAAATTAAAAAAGAGAACACGCTTTGTTGGCCCAAAGGCACATCACTCTACTTTTAATGATGATTAACTCATGATGATCTTGTGTTTATATAGTTTCAGATTTACTATTAATATCTTAGTAGGTGCTTAGCTTCAACAAAAGAGTTTTGGAGCTAACACATGTAGATTCGAGAGCTCGCGCGTCAAGATCGCATCTAGCATTTGGATGGAATCAAGCTCGTTGGATCATGTTTGGATCGAGTTGACTTGGAGAAGGAGTTCTACAAGAAGCCTCGATTTGTTTAGTTTAAGTTTGTGTTTAGATCTTATAAAGATAGACTAGTATTAATATGCTCAAGTTCACACATACACACACAAGTTCAATATGTTTGGTTTTCGGTCTAACCGGTTTTGGATTTCAAAATACATATATATAATTTTCATGAATAGATAGAATCAAAACAAGTTTACATGATTTAATGTATATTAGATTTTATTTATATACATCTATGCTTCATACATTTGGAAAAACTTATTTTGATGTTCAATTTCATTTGTTTAGAGTTTTGTAATTAACAAAAATTATTTTGAATTTATTGTCAAAAATATAGATATATCTTTTACATGTGTGTTGGATTCTATCCATACACAATATGCTTCAAATGTGTTTCAGTATCATGCTTTTGTATTTATATAAGTTTTGGAGAAAACGATTTTTCTTTTCAAACTTCAAGTTTTGAAAAATACGGTTTTTGTTTAAGGCCAAATATTTTATATCATAAAAATAGTTCAAATAGTTTGTAATATGTGTTGATTTTTGGTCACACATTTTTTCTTCAAATATTTATAAGAATGTATTTTTGTAAAATTTATGAGAATTTATGAGATTTTATTAGATTTGAAAGACTAAGTTTTCTAACCCTTAGTCCCAGCCAGAGACTGCTGGCGGTTGACCAGACGGTCGACCGGACCAGAGGTCGGTAGATCGGACCTGTCGGCCGATGTGCACAAGAACGTGCATAAGGCCAGCCTAGAAGGCCGGTCGACCGGGCGGTTAACCGACTGTAACTACCCAACTCTCAGGTAGTGCCGATTGACCGGGCGGTCGATCGACATGATAGTCTCGGTCGATTGGGAGGTCGATCGGAGGCAGAAATATGACCGTTGGACGGTCGACTGACCGATCGACCGGAAGGTTAATTTTGACCTTTTCTGGTTGCCAATGGTTACTTTTTTGAGAGACTATATATAGGGCTTCTCTTGGGCTGTTTTACATAAGATTTCTAGAGAGCTATATTCTCATCTTTTCAAGTGTTTAGCAGCAAATTTTAAAAGAGTTTTTGTGCCAAAAAGTTTTATCATTTTATCTGTTTTAAAGTGATGGAAAAATTAAAGAAAAGAAAGTCTTTGAGAAATTGATTTTGATCATTATTTTCATATCTATTTTGTATTTTTCCCAAGTATTTTCTTTGTTATTTTTCTTTCCAAACACTTTTTTTCTCACACTTGAGCTATTATATCTAATCCTATCTATAGGATGTTGTTTTGTGAGGAATATTATTTGTGGTCTATTGTGATCACCAAGTGTTATTTGTGGTCTATTGTGATCACCAAGTGTTATTTGTGGTCTATTGTGATCACTAAGTTTGTAATCTCTTCTTTGTTTTGGCTTTGTGCTTTGTCCCTCTTGTGTAGAGGTGATTGTGGTTGCGTTTTGGCTTTGTGCCTTATTCCTCTTGTGTAGAGGTGATTGTGTTTTGGCTTTGTGTCTATTCCTCTTGTGTAGAGGTGGTTGTATTTGAGAGAGGAGTAGTGTACTCCAAGTGTAGAGTTGTAATTTCTCAGTGGAGGTTCCTTTGTGGAAGGTCCTGTGTGGACATATAGTAAAAATCCTTCTGTATGAAGGTGGGGATGTAAAGCAGTGGCTCGAACTTCGAAACATATCTTGGCGTTTGCATTTTATCCACTATCTCTAAACTCTTTCTCTCTTATATCTTGCATTGTTTTATATTGAACATATTCATATGCTAGATATAGTTTGTGTGTGCCCATACTTGTGTTAAACCAAGAGAGCTTCATATAGCATCTCAACTCTTAATTTAGAGGAATCACGAGGAGATAGTCCAGAGTCCTTCACTGGGAATTCAGTCACACTCTTTGGTTACACATAGTGTGTTGCAATTGAGTTTTTAATTCCGCATCATTTATCATTAGATTGCTAGTACACCTATTCACTCTTCTCTAGGTGTATTTTAATTGGTATCAGAGCCTACGCTCATAATATTAGGTTTAACCACCTAGGAATGAGATCTTGGATTGCTAATCTAGTATTACATTTGCACATATATAGTCCATACACTCATGGATCACCTTGCCGCTCTCATGTTTGATGTTTCTAATGGCGATATGTGGAAGTTTAGAATGAGTGCTTATTTAAAAACCCTAGGTTTGTATGTCTAACTTGCCACTACAAAGAAAACTTATTTTGGTAATGACAAGTACATTGAGGCTAATGCACAAGTCTTAGATGCACTAAAGCATACACTTAGCAAAGAATATTTATCTATGATTTTTCATTGTGATTCCTCTTTTGCAGTGTGGAATACATTGACCTCTCTCAAGCTACAAACGACAAACAATATGGAGAAAGAATCTAGTGGAGAAGAGTCCGACCAAACTTGATTCATGGTCCAAGGGAATGACTCCCTTGAGGTAAGCTCGAACACTCAACTAGATGATAGTGCTAGCTCTTCTAATGATGTCATGATAGTATGGATGCCTATGCATTAAATGAAAAAGCTTTCCCTATTTTGTGAAAACTTGCTAGAAAAATACAAACTTTTGAAAAAGAAAAGTTTTAAATTAAAAGAAGAAAATAAGGATTTGTTTTCAAAACTTAATATGGTTTTACAAGAGAGGGTTGACATTTCAAGTGAAAGGGACTCATTGAAATCCCAACTTGTCCTTGCCTTAAATGAAAACGAAATTTTAAAGAATAAAAATGATTTTGATATTGTTTTGAAGAAAATGAGGTTTTATCTTCAAAACTTGAAATTGTTTTAAAAGAGAATGATTCTTTGAAAAATAAAATTATTTTTATTTCAAAAGAACTATATTTAGTTTCAAAGAAAAATATTTTTTTGAAAAATAATTTTGATTCTCATGTTTGCCATGCTACTATAACTTCATCATCTTGTGCTTCTATTGCATGCTCCACATCTTTTTCTAATTTTGAAAATGATATATGTATGTTGAAGAAGAGTATAGATTGTTTGGGCTCCACTTTGAGCCAATGTGCTATGGATCACAAGAAATTGGAATGCATATTTTGAAAGAAACAAGTTTCACATATTCATGCACACCAATCATGACATACACATGCTCATCATGCTCACATACATGATTCTATGTATGCTCATGTGTACACTTGTACACATTGTGGACGCACGCGCCTCCTTGTAAAGTTTTGTTATGATAGAATAAATGTTTCAAATTTTGAAAATAAATTTGTTTGGGTTAGGAAAGGTACTAACCCTCATGGACCCAAAAAGGTATGAGGACCAAAATCCACCCCTATTGTATTTGATGTAGGTGTGGGCTCTCACTTGACATGAGAGGTATGATGCCTTGATGATGGGTGCGTTTGAGCTTGATAGACACTCATTGGATGCATCACCTTCAAGGATGTTTGGTGGGAGGACCACAATGGTTTAGAGACCTAGAGATGAGCCATATTGGTTTGGTAACTATCTCTAACTCCTTATTTATGTTTACGTACTTCTCATTGATGATTTTTTCATGTTTTGATTTTAATGCTCATTATGTTAAATGCAATGTTATTAGACAAGTGATATACATAGATAGTCTTTGGGATACACCCATATTCATATGAATTCACATTTCGTGTTCTCACTATTGTTTAACTACCATGTATATGCTAGTTCAAAAAACATGCATTTGGCCTAATGATCATGATTGTTTTGTACTTCATGTGGAGAAAACTTATTTAGATGTAGTTTTTATTAAAACTTGTATTTATACTTGTACAAGTAGTGAGCCACACTTGATTATTATGTGTTTATGCTTCATTACTCATTTGTACTCATTACATGTACGTGTATAATCTAGTTTAATGATTCTTTCATTTATTCTTATTTTCCCTATTTTTGTACATGTTTTGCTTCACGTATATGTTTATTTTGTTTAAAACTAATAAATATACATGTATACCCTTGAGTCACTTGTCTTTCATGCAATATTTTATTATGTACTCGTTTATGATTGGGATATGTATGCATGCTCTAGTTTAGATAAAACATACATATACCTTGAACTTTATGTTGTTTTTGTAAATTGAATTTTTATGAAGTTCATGTTTGTATGCATATCTTCATGATTATTTTTATTACATGATTTTTTCACTCTACATCATCTTGTTTACTCATGATATTGGATTCATGATAATCTCTTGTACTTTATAGACTTTGAGTGTCAATTATTGTGTGATTTTTATATTCTCATGGATATATTCATGTTTTATTCCTTATGTGAAGGATTTCATACTAGTTTTCAAAATATCTAAAACTAGTCTTATCTTTAAAACTAGTCCTTATTTTTCAATTGGTAGAGTTTTCAAATATGTTAAAATATTTTCAAAATCATAATTTTTAAAAATTCCTACCTTTAAAGGCGGTTGGAAGTGCGACCATGCTTTGTATACCCTTATTGAATATTTTTTAAACTTGTGCATGAATAGGTTGGTAGGTATGAGTTATACACATGATCTTCATATCATTTCATTTTTGTATACTCATATTTGTTTTCTTATATATGTATGCTTCAAATTTTAATTAGTATCAATTTCAATTGGTATTTTCAATTTCATACATACATATATATGATTTGATTGTGCTTATTTTATAATATCTTTACATTCTTAAAGCACAAATTAAGTTTATGTTAAGCTTGATTTTATTCCAAATGTTAATTTGTATCTTTATAAGCTTATGCATTGATTTCAATTGATATTTATTTGATATCAAAATGTATTTCATGTTTCACCTTCAATTAGTATCAAAATCTACTATTGGTATTTTAAATTTTTTTATAAGTGGTACCAATATTTGTTTTTATCAACTACAATTTGATTTCATTGGTATCATAATTCATTTGTTGACTTCAAGAAATTTTAAAAATTTGTTTTAAAAAGTGGTTTCAAAATTTGTTGATATGTTTTTTCCTATATGCAAGGGGAGCTTAACATCTCCTCTATATATAGATTCATGTTGAGTATACTTTCCATATTGAAGAGCTTGACCTCTCTTCGTTATGTAGTACACGTGTGTAGGGAGCTTAATATCTCCATTTATACATTGTATATTATGCTTTATGTGGGTTAGGGTCTAATAATCCCTTCTTCATATAATGCATGTATGTAGGGAGAGCTAATTTTACATCTCTCCTCTTCATGAATGTATTATCGCATATACATCTTTATTGTTTGATTGTCCTCACCCTTTGTTGATGAATTGACAAAAGGGGAGAAGAATTTAGAGAGTTTTATATGCATGCTTAATACCAATATACATGCATGCTTAATACCATTATTTATGCATATATGTTTGTTTACTTTATGCATTTCACTAAATATCTATTTGTTTATTGCTATGCATAAGTTAAGGGGAGCTTCTATGAAGCTTATCTTTAATCCATGCATATATAACTCTATGAGTTTTGTCATCATCAAAAAGGGGGGAGATTGTTGGCCTAAAGGCACATCACTCTAGTTTTGATGATGATTAACACATGTAGTTATAATACTAATGATCTTGTGTTTATATAGTTTCAAATTTACTGTCAAGATCTTAGTAGGTGCTTAGCTTCAACAAAGGAGTTTTGGAGCTAACACATGTAGATTCAAGAGCTCGCGCATTAAGATCGCATCTAGCACTCGGATGAAGTCAAGCTCGTTGGATCGTGTTTGGATCGAGTCGACTTAGAGAAGGAGTTCTATAAGAAGACCCAGTTTGTTTAGTTTAAGTTTGTGTTTAGATCTTCTGTAAGGATAGACTAGTGTTGATATGCTCAAGTTCATACACACAAGTTCAATATGTTTGATTTTTGGTCTAACCGGTTTTGGATTTCAAATATACATATATATGATTTTCATGAATAGATAGAATCAAAACAAATTTACATGATTTAATGTATATTAGATTTTATCTATATACATCTATACTTCATACATTTGGAAAAAACTTATTTTGATGTTCTATTTCATGTGTTTAGAGTTTTGTAATTAACAAAACTTATTTTGGATTTATTGTCAAAAACATAGATATATCTTTTACATGTGTATTGGATTCTATCCATACACAATATGCTTCAAATGTGTTTCAATATCATGTTTTTGTATTTATACAAGTTTTAGAGAAAATGGTTTTTCTTTTCAAAATTCAAGTTTTGAAAAATACGGTTTTTGTTTAAGGCCAAATATTTTAAATCACAAAATAGTTCAAATAGTTTGTAATATGTGTTGATTTTTGGTCACACATATTTTTCTTCAAATATTTATAAGAATGTATTTTTTGAAATTTATGAAAATTTATGAGATTTTATTGTGTTAAAAAGACTAAGTTTTCTAACCCTTAGTCCCAGCCAGAGACTGCTGGCGGTCGACCGGACGGTCGACGGGTCCATAGGTCGATCGACCGGAACCGATCGACCGATGTGCACAAGAATGTGCACAAGGCCAGCCTAGAAGGCCGTCGTCGACTGACAGGCTAGTCTCGGTAGTACCGACTGTAACTACCCAACTCTCAGGTAGTATCGGTCGACCGACAGGCTAGTCTCAGTCGACCGGGCGGTCAACCGGAGGCCCAACGGTCAGAAATATGATCGTTGGACGGTCGACCTATCGACCAGAAGGTCAATTTTGACCTTTTCTATCTGCCAACGGCTACTTTTTTGATAGGCTATATATAGGGCTTCTCTTGGGCTGTTTTACATAAGATTTCTATAGAGCTATTTTCCCATTTTTTTAAGTGTTTAGCAGCAAGTTTTAAAAAAGTTTTTGTGCCAAAAAGTTTTAACTTTTTATTTGCTTTAAAGTGTTGGAAAAATCAAAGAAAAGAGTCTTAGAGAAATTGATTTTGATCTTTATTTTCATATCTATCTTGTACTTTTTCTCAAGTGTTTTTCTTTGTTATTTTTCTTTCCAACACTTTATTTTCTCACACTTGAGCTATCATATCTAATCCTATCTATATGATCTTATTTTGTGAGAAATATTGTTTGTGATCTATTGTGATAACCAAGTGCTGTTTGTGGTCTATTGTGATCACCAAGTTTGTAATCTCTTCTTTACTTTTGGCTTTGTGCTTTGTCCCTCTTGTGTAGAGGTGACTGTGGTTGAGTTTTGCCTTTGTGCCTTATCCCTCTTGTGTAAAGGTGATTGTGTTTTGGTTTTGTGCCTATCCCTCTTGTGTAGAGGTAGTTGTATTGAGAGAGGAGTAGTGTACTCCAAGTGTAGAGTTATAATTCCTCAGTGGAGGTTCCTTTGTGGAAGGTCCTGTGTGGATATATAGTGAAAATCCTTCTGTGTGAAGGTGGGGACGTAGAGCAGTGGCTCGAACTTCGAAACATATCTTGGCGTTTGCTTTTGATCCACTATCTCTAAACTCTTTCTCTCTTATATCTTGCATTGTTTTATATTGAACATATTCATATGCTAGATATACTTTGTGTGTGCCCATACTTTTGTTGAATCAAGATAGCTTCATATAGCACCTCAACTCTTAATCTAGAGGAATCATGAGGAGATAGTCCAGAGCCCTTCACCAGTGATTCGGTTACACTCTTTGGTTACACATAGTGTGTTGCAATTGAGTTTTTAATTTCGCATTATTTCTCATTAGATTAGCTAGTACACCTATTCACCCCCTTCTGGGTGTATTTCACGCTTTGCTTTTAAAAAGACAGAGTGTTACCCGGCTTGCATCGATTTTAGAAGATAGATGCACATCCTGTAAGTACAAAATATCAGATATGACTGGCCCTGATTCCATGGGTGCTTTATCTGCACATAAATACAATTGTTAACAATGGAAAAGAAAATTAACCACATTCATTACATGGTTATAAAGCACTCTCTCAATTTCTACTTACCCAACGGAAAATGCGTTTACTTGTGGGTTTGATATCTAGTTTTATTATGACCTAATTATTTGCATTTACTACATCTATTATGTTTGTGTCCTTCACGACCTTCATCCATAGTATCACGTATGCGAACAGAAGGTGGACGACCTGTCAGTCTCTTACCTTCAAGAGGTAAGATAAGAGGCTCATTATACAGCTTCCAATGTCATTTATCAAGAATGGGATGAAAGAATAGAGCATAAGGCTTAGCATAGATACCTACAAAGTACCATTGTGAACAAAACCAGTAAGTATTTACATTAGCACCCCCACCAGTAGTATTAGAATAGATTGTGATAACATGTATGCATGGTAATTTCTGGAGTTGAGGCAACATGCAAGAACAATAGCACTCGTCTTGGGTAATGTTAACTTTGCATGTGTATTCTCCCCTATCGGACACCTCTCACTCAGTCGTACTGAATCTTTGTATCGAATGTCATCGAGCAACATTGAATCGATATCTCAAGATGTCCTCATTTGTCAGTGTCATTTCTTTACCTTTTCTCGATAAGTATGAAAGAAAGTAACCAACTGAAAAAATATCTTTGCAGTAAGTGCTTGTATTGGTAACGCTGGAGCTCCTTTCAACACACCGTTGAAGCTTTCTGCACAATTTTTATTAATGATCGCAAACCGTCTTTCTCCATCTTTTGATAATGTCAATTGATGGTCTTAATTATGCAAACTATTCTTAATCCAATTATGTGGTGGCTCAAAGATTTTCTTGATTTCTTTTCTTTTTGCCTTATAAATTAGTGGATTTGATGCATAACCAACTTTGTACAATAACTGACGCAATTGAGGATTTTTAAATTCTTTTTGAAAATTGGCTTTGATGTGTCGCAAACAAAAACAATGATGATATAGCAATGGCCAGGCGTTTGCAAGTGCCTTTGGTAATCCTTTCATCCGATCAGAGATAAAAGTAATTGTCCTGTTATTATGCACACTTGGCATAAGGTTATAAATACACTGTAAGAACCACCGTCAAGAATTTTCTGATTCACTTTCTACAATAACAAAGGCCAATGGATACAGTTCACCGTCATTATCAACTCTGGTAGCAATGAGTAAACAATCTCTATATTTTCCATATAAATGTGTACCATCAATACTAAGAAGTGGTCTACACAAAGAAAACCCCTCAATTGATGTCAAAACCCAAAATATGTGAGAAAATTGAACCATATTAGGCACAATCGAACCATACTCAAATGCATAAGGTTCAACTTTCAAACAAGTTATAGTGCCTGGGTTGCTATTTTTAATTGACTCAAGATATTGTGGTAGAGTCACATATGACAATTTTCAATCTCCAAATATTTTCAACAGTGCCTTGATCCTAGCATGTCAGGCGTTGCTATATGTTATTGTGATATGAAATTTATTATTAATTTTTGCAATTATGTTTTCAAGTATCAAATCAAGATTGCTCCTCATCATAGGCATGATGACATTGCACACAAAAGATGATGTGGCCTGACGATGATTGGATTGAAGTACCGCCTTGTGGCATGTATGCTCTCACACTATTTTTTAATCTTGAAGTATCCACTTGAATTTTTTGAGGCTGAGGTATGAATTCTCCACAGGCACTCCTTTCCACCACCGCATCATCTGTACCACAGACTGCTTTGTAACATGTGTTATTAGTTTTAACAGGCATGAATGAAATTGAACGCACTATAGACCATTTACTAAGTGCTTGTAGCAATTTTATTTTTGATTCAAATATATCACAACTTTCAAATTATTAGTAGCAGTGGGGGGGGGGGGGGACAAATCTAGTGTATTCAACAATGGTATTCTCTACAACAATCATATCAACCCAGTTTTCACCTTCAAACTCATCAGGATATGGATCTTCGAGCGGAACATACTCATTATTGGCATATGCAGTGTCAACCCAATCCGTGCCATTTTTATTTCCTTCTGCTGTAATATGCATGTTATTTTCTGGTTGTACTACATTATCATTTATGTCATCGTCATTACTTTTGTTCTGCACCAATGATGGAGGCATCATGAATGGTCCAACACCAATATTAGCAGGACGAAACATCAGAGGGTTCAACATAGAGGGCTGAACATTAAAGGGTCTAACATCAGAGGGTCCTGAAATTACACCTAGAGGGGAGGATGAATGGTCCAACACCAATATTAGCGGGACGAAACATCATGAATGGTCCAACACCAATATTAGCGGGACGAAACATCAGAGGTTTCAACATAGAGGGCTGAACATTAAAGGGTCTAACATCAGAGGGTCCTGAAATTACACCTAGAGGGGAGGATGAATATGTGTATAACTAATCAAATAAAAATTCTAAACAATTTCAATATGAAATAATGCAACTGATCACTCAAAACAGGACTTGAAGCCAGATTCCCTGTGAAGGGCTCTGAACTTCTCCTCGTGATTCTTCTAGATAAGAGTTGAGGTGCTCAATTGCTATCTTATTGAAATGAATATTAATTGACAAGAATAATGAATGATAAACAAGTAAATAGAGATAATAAAGCAATCACAAACAAAAAGATTTATTCTGAGATTCGAGCTACCGCTCTACGTCCCTGCCTTCACCACCGTAAAGGATTTCACTATCCACTATTGAATCCACCACAAAGATATCTTATAAGAAGGAATTATAACCACTAGGAGTACACAACTCCCCAACTCAATCCTCTACATCAGAGGAAACACAAAGCTAATTGAGATAACAAGCTCTTAGTGATTAAGAGACCACAAACACTCTCTTTGCAACTCTCTTGCAAGACCCTATAGAGTAAAATATAAACTTGAAACTCAAGGATGTAAGTGAGAGTGAAAATCAGAAAGAGAGATTTTAAGAGCAGAAAAAACTCAATTAAAACTTTGAAAATAAGAGTACAAAAGAAAACTTTGAGACTTTTTCTCTTTGAAAGCAAAAACTAGATTTTTTTTTAATTTTATAGAATGTGTTGTTATTGATATTCAATCCCAAAGACCCTTTATATAGAGTTTAGAAAAACACTTTTAGAATTGTTTACTAGGTCTGAAGGGAAAGAAATTGACCCTAGAAATTCAACTCTCAACGTTTTAAAAAAACATGACAAAATACAGATTTGAAATTCTGGCAGTTACTGCCAATTTAGCAATCTATCGGTCGACCGCCCGGTCGACCGGCCAGTTTAAAAATTTGACTGTTGGCTGGCGGTCGACCGATCGGTCGACCGTGTCTAACTGAACCAACATACTTACAGTCGGTCGACCCGCTCGGTCGATCTTAAAAGGGGATCGGTCGAGCGGTCGGTTGACCGGAAATGTGCACAACATGCACACCCCAATTTTCAGAGGTTCGATCGACCATGCGGTCGACCGTTCTGACCTGTAATAGGCACGGTCGATTGGCCGGTCGACTGACCTAGGCCAAAAATAGGGTCAAGGTCAGTTTTGAAATTCAAGAAAAAATTTAAATAATTTTTGTTTGACTTTTAGAAGAGAGAAGACATGTATAACAAAGAGATACAAGTTCTATACTGAGATATAAAATGTTTAAGAAAATGTGGAACAAGTATCAAAACCAAACATGTCAAAAATAAACCATACTTTCGAAAACATGAATTTTGTGTGTGTATATCTTTGAGCCTCAAATCTATATTCTACTCTTAACAAATTAGATTTTTACAAGTTTTTAATTGATTACAAGAATCTTCAAGCGGACTTCTCTGATAGTGACGTTTGAGTGCTTTGAGCTGCAATCCGTACTTGATTACCCTTGAGTCATCAACACCTTTCTTTAGAGGAAGAAACCTATTACATCTTCTTTGAACCCTGAAACACACTCTTGAATTAATTAGTACCAAATAACTTCATATGCTTTGTTATCATCAAAACACAAAACCGGAGATTGTAACCTTTGGGCCAACAATCTCCCCCTTTTTGACGATGACAAAATATATAAGCTATTTAAAAATAAAAATATATGAGCTATTTAAAAATAAATAAAAGGAAAGAACTTTGAAAAAGCTTCCTCTCAGGTTATTCTAACTATCAAGTACAAGATATCAACAAGTTATGCGATAAATGCATTTTAAATGAACAGATGAGCAAACTAATAGCAATAAATACTCAATAAATACTACTTCTCCCCCTTTTGTTATGCATCAAAAAGGGTAATCAAAAACAACTATAGTTTTATTTTTTTTATTATTTTATTATTTTTTAAAAAATGATACCAATAAAGAAAAAATTCATGAATCTATAATACAAACATTTAGTTCACTACAAATGAAAGAAAATCTGTTAAAATCAAGTGGCTTAGTAAAAATATATGCTAGTTGAAAATTAGTTGAAACATAATAAATTTCATTATCATCTTTCTTATAGTGATCTCTAAGAAAATGATATCAAATTTCTATGCACTTTGTTTTACTATATTGATTTGCATTTTTAGTCATATGAATAGTACTAGTATTATCACAAAATATCTTAATATGATCATAATGCAAATCATAGTTAAGGAGAGTATGTTTCATCCAAAGAACTTGTGCACAATAAGCCCCGACCGCAATATACTCGCCTCGGCGGTTGATCGGCTATAGAATTTTGTTTCTTGGAAGACCATAAAACAAGACAATTTTCAAGAAATTGACAAGTTTCACTTGTGCTCTTCCTATCTACTCTACAACCGGCATAGTCAGCATCAAAAAACTCGTCATGAAAAATTGTCTGGTTTTCAGATACCACAAGCCCATTCCAATAGTGCCCTTAAGATATCGAATAATGCATTTTATTGCAATCAAGTGGGACTCTTTAGGACAAGATTGGAATCTAGCATATAGACATATACTAAACATAATATCCAGCCTACAAGCCATTAAATATAGTAAACTACCAATCATTCTTCTATAAAATTTAATGTCTACATTTATACCTTGTCCATCCTTGGCAAGTTTGTTGTGGTAGTCATAGGAGTTTTGCATGACTTTGCCCCTTCAAGCCCAAATTTCTTGATGAGTTTCTTTGTGTACTTGACTTGATGTATAAAAATTCCATCACTCCTTTACTTGATTTGGAGTCCAAGAAAGTAGTTTAGCTCACCCTTCATATACATCTTAAATTTATTCTTCATGCAGATTTAAAATCTTTGCAAAGCTTTTCATTAGTAGATCCAAATATTATATCATCAACATAAATTTGAACTATAAGAATATCACTATCTACGTGCTTTGTAAACAAAGTGGTATTTACTTTGCCTTTTACAAAATCGTTTTAAATAAGAAATGTTGAAAGTCTTTCATACCAAACTCTTGGAGCTTGTTTTGAACCACATAAAGCTTTGTCTAATTTGAAAACAAAATCTGGATATGTAGAATCAACAAACCCTAGGGGTTGTTCAACATACATTTTCTCTTCAATAAAACCATTTAAAAATGCACTTTTGACATTCATTTGAAAAAGTTTGAAATCTTTATAAGAAGCAAAAGAAAGTGTAATCCATATGGCTTCAAGCCGTGCTACGGGTGTAAAGGTTTCCTCAAAATCGATACCTTCGATTTGGGTGTAATCTTGGGCTACTAACTTAGCTTTATTCCTAGCAACATTGCCTGACTCATTTAACTTATTTCTAAAAATTCTTTTAGTACAAATTGTTGGTATATCATGGGGTCTAGGGACAAGATGCCAAACTTGGTTGCGCTCAAATTGATTAATCTCTTCTTGCATTGCAAGCAACCAATATGAGTCGCCCTCGGCTTCGATGATGCTTGTTGGTTCTATATGAGAAATAAAGCAAAATGACCACATAAATCATGGAGTTTGGAGCGAGTGGTTACCCCCTTTGATACATCACCTATAATGAGTTTCTTGTGATGACTTGTAGCATATCTCTAATCCTTTAAAAGTGGTTGTGTTAGTGCACTTCAACCTCTTGAACTTCACCTTGTTCATCAAGTTTTGACTTATCTTCTAGGATAGGTGAGTCCTTCAAGGTTACTTTCTCCTTATCTTCACCTAGAGAATCAATCTCTACAACATTCTTAACAAAAGCATTAGATTTTTCAAACTTAACATGCATAGATTCTTTAATTGTTAAAGTATATTTATTGAAGATTTTATAAGTCTTACTAGTATTAGAATAACCAACAAAAATAACTTCAAAGTTTTAGCATCAAATTTTTCTAAGTTATCTTTAGTGTTTAAAACAAGACATTTGCATCTAAAAACTCTAAAGTAAGGAACATTAAACCTTCTCAAATAGTAAATTTCAAAAGAAGTTTTGAAAGTATTTTACAAAAATAAATTCTATTTGATATGTATCATGAAGTGTTTACAGCTTCGGTCCATAAATATTGAGAGAGTCCGTATTCACTAATCATTGTCCTAACCATTTCTTGAAAAGTACGATTCTTCCTTTCAACGACTCCATTTTGTTGTGGAGTTCTAGGATAAGACAGTTCAAGTCTAATTCTATTTTCTTCACAATAAGTGATAAAATAATGATTAATAATTCATCACCTTTATCATTTCTTATGCGTAAAATCGAAAATCCTTTTCTTTTCTAACTCTTTTTCTAAAAACATAAAAATGTGAAAAAGCTTGATCTTTAAGTTCCAAAAAGAAAACCCATATAAAATGAGAAAATTGTCAACCAAAATAAAAACAAAACAGTTTCCATTTAAACTCTTGATTTTACTAGGACCAAAATCCATGTGGATTAACTCTAATGATCTAGATGTCATGATATTGATTGGTTTGAAAGAGGACTTGTTTGTTTCTCAAGTTAGCACGCATTACAAATGCGGTCCTTTTCAAACTTCAAGTAAAGAATACTCTTCACAGATTCCTTAGACTTAATCTAGATAGATGGTCAAAAGATGCATAACTAATCTTCTATGCCATAACCAACAATTCTCATTGAAGACATTTAAATATGTAGCATTACAATCTAAATTTAACAGATCAATAATATATATTATTTTCTCAAAATTTAGAAAGAATGCAAGTATCGGTTTTACCATCTAAAACATTGCAAGAAGAATCATCAAAAATAACTTTAAAACTCGATCACAAAGTTGACTAATACTCAAGAGGTTATGCTTGAGACCATCAACTAAAATAACATTTTCAATCAATGCAGATGAACCAACTTTAATGTTACCTCTGTTGAGTCATCTCCAAAAGGGACGATGCTACTTTCATGATACCTTGATAGGGTTGCAAAATTATTAATGTCCCAAGTCATGTGCCTTGACCAACCTCTATCAAGATACCATCGCTCTCTACGTCTTAGAGCCTTGGTGTTTACCTATATCAAATAATAAAGTTGTTGATTTTGGTACCCATATTTTCTTGGGTCCTATGACATTAGTACTTCGAACCTAAATTTGATTATTAGAAGTAATTATACGATCAAAACAAATTTTAGCTAAATGACCCTTTCGACCACAATAAGTACATGAATAAACTTTATCATACATATATGCATGATGTGAATGGTGAGCATGTGAGACATGAGCATGCTTAGTGTGTGATTTAGAAGTGTGAGCATGTGTAGCATGAATATGTTTCTTTAAAGAATTTTCTTAAAAAATATGGCCTCTAATTTAGCCTTATCAAACTACACATTTCTTTAAAACATTTTCAAATTATTGATTTTAGTTTTAAAATAGTAATTTTATTTTCATCAATCATGAAAAATTTTGCTTTACATGAAATCTTGTATGCATCAAAATCTTTTGTGTAGATAAAAGAGTGAAAGATAAATCATTTTTTTAGAAAAAAATGATTATTTTATTTTGAAGAACTTATTTTTTCTTTTCATTTTTAGATATTTCTTCTTTAGAAAATCATAATTATTTGAAAGTTCTACAAATGCATCTCCTGATTCATCCATAGTTAAATTACAATCATCAAGGGATGGTTCAGAAGTTACCTAGTTGTTGTGTTATCATTTGCCATGAAACATACGTTTGTCGTGTCCACCTCATCTTCGATTCACTTTCTGAATCCCATGTAACTTTGAGAGCTTTTTTCTTATATGGCTTCTTTGGTGTTGAAGGCTTGTTTGAGAAGCTGGCTTTTTTTGATTTTCGGACATTCGGCAATGATATGTTCGGGTTTCTGAAAATTTAAACTAATGATTTTCTTTTCCTCCTTGCCTTGCCATCGTCTTCTATTGTTGATCTTTGCCTTGTTGTACATCCTCTTTATATTTCTTATAAGGAGGGAAAGATCATCATCATTTTCTTCTTCTTCATCATCATCGGAGATGGTGGCAGTAGACTTGAAGGTAATAGTCTTTTTTTTGCGGCGCCATTTCTTATCTAGCCTTCCTCTCCATTTTATGGGTCTTAAGGTTGCCGATAAGACTGATGAGCTTCATCTCTTCTTTATCGTTTAACTCCTTCAATGTAAAAGCTTTGACTTCCATGAGGGTGAAAGTGCACGAATGACCTTTCAGACTTTTTGATCATTGTCAATGGCATCACCAAAAAGCAAGACCATTAATTATTTTAGTAAATTTTGTAACCATATCATCAATAGACTCATTTTTCATGCATAGTGAAGTTTTCATATTGGGAACACAAGAGATCAATTTTAGCCCTCTTGACTTGTGATGTTCCCTCATAAGTGATCACTAGGTGCTACTAAATCTCGTAGGGATATTTGCAATGAATGACCCTAACTATGTCGTCATGATTCAAAAAGGCTTGAAGCAATACATAGTGCCTTTGCATTGGCATCAAACTCCTTGGTGGTAATATTGGACCAAGTGTCCTCATCACCAGCAGGTACACTAAAAGGTTTAGTCACCGCCTTTGGAAACCAAATTCCTGTGGATTGCAAAAACATGATCATCTTAACGTTTCATATGGGAAAGTTAAGGCCATCAAACTTGGGAGGGGTGTTAATACTTTCGGCTATTTTTACTATAGTGGATGAGAATGAAGATGTTATGAAATGATTAGCAATTAGGATATCTCTAAGGTGTTAAGCCAAATTTTAGAGACTAATGCTCTATACCAATTGAAATTACACATAGAGGGGGTGAATAGGTGTATAGCTAATCAAAAAAAAAAATTCTAAATAATTTCAATATGAAATAATGCAACCGATCACTCAAAACAAGATTTGAAGCTGGATTCCCCGTGAAGGGCTCTGAACTTCTCTTCGTGATTTCTCTAGATAAGAGTTGAGGTGCTCAATTGCTATCGTGTTGAGATGAGTATTGATCAGCAAGAATAAATAATTGATAAACAAGTAAATAGAGACAATAAAGCAATCGCATCTACGTTCCCGCCTTCACCACCGTGAAGGATTACACTTGTTGGCCCAAGGTTACAATCACCCATGATTAGTGTATTTTGATGATTACAAAACATATTAGTTATTGTACTAATAACATTTGTTGTTTAAGTGTGTTTCAGATTTCTATTCATTCTAGAAGTCTTCTCTCACAAATACAAGGATTTGGACTCAAGTCAACTCCAATTGGGCTCAAGGAACAAGTGTTGAAGATTATATGAAGAAGCTTATTGAAGATCTTGAAGTCCTTAGAAACATTGTAAGAAATAGAATGTTAAAGTTTGAGTATATGAAATTTGGGCTCTAGGATTTGCACAAACACTTGTTTCATATATTTCCTATGTTTTTGAAAATGTTATTTCTAAGTTTTATGCCTTAGTTTATATATACATGTACCAAAAGCTTTATATCTTGAAAATCTTGTATAAAACATGTGTATAAACTATTTTCTGCATAATACTTAGCTATATGTATTTTTAAAATATTTCTCAAAATTTTTCTAACTCAAAACCAGCCCAGTTTTCTGTTTCAGGCAACTCCGGTCGACCGGCCCGGTCGACCGGCCCGTCGACCGGCGATGTGTCTGGACATGCACTGTTTGTGCATGTCTGTCGGTCGACCGGACCGGTCGACCGACGGAGAGCAAATTGCTCTCAGGTTTTTTTCGGTCGACCGGACCGGTCGACCGGAAGAAGGAAACTGTGTTTTCTCTTTTAGGACGGTCGACCGGACCGGTCGACCGAGAGCCAACGGCTCTTTGCAGCTGGCCTTGCGGTCGACCGGACCGGTCGACCGCCAAGCCTGCTATAGCCTAACGGCTCTTTCCTCTTTGGGCTATTCTGAAAAACTGTTTTTGTTTTCAGCTTTAACAGATTTTTGGAGAGTTGTTGGGGAGCTTTTTCAGAGAAAATAAGACCAAAAGAAATTGTTTTTAACCTATTTTTAACCCTATAAATAGAGGAAAAGTCTCTCTTTCATATTACTAAGAAAAATCCTCAAGTTTGTGTTGTTTTCAAAAGAGAAAAGAAAAGAGTTTAAAGCTTTCATTCCAATTCTTTTTGAGCTTGTTTTTCAGTTGTGTTTGATTACTAATTTCACTCTACAACTGAAGTTTTTCTCACCACACTTCATAGAGCCAAAAATCCTATACTCATTCTATAGTGAAGTTGTAATAGAAGTGAGAGTGTTTGTAAAAGAGTTTGAGAAATAGTGTAGTGATCTTGTTGTGGTCACTTTGTTCTTATAATCCTTTCCTTGTGGAGCAACCTCTTCGGTAGAGGTCCTTTGTACTCGGTGGAGCTCGGTGCTCGGTCTTCGGTAGACCAAATTGTAAAGGCGTCCTCGGTGGATAGTGGAAACCTTCATGGAGGTGAAGGCGGGGAGTAGAGCGGTGGCTCGAACCTCGAAACAAATCATTTGTTTGCGATTGCCTTTGCGTCTAATTCTTGCTTTACTTTTCAATAGCTCCTTATTGCTTTCTATTGCATACTTGTGATATTGTTTAATTCTCTTGTGCTACTATTTGCTTGCTTGTAATTCTTGCCATATATCATTGTGTTTGCATCATTCTTCATATCATCCATTTCATACTTGCGTGTGCCAATCCGTACTCATCCAACAAAGCTTCACATAGCGCCTCAACCCATATCAAGGGGAATCAAGAGGAGTTTAGTCCAGAGCCTCGCAAGAGGAATTCGGCTACACTTGTTGAATTGTACTAAGTTGAGCCTCACTTGTTTTAGGTTCCGCATTTAGAGAGTTAAAATTTTTAAGATTAGCATCACACCTATTCACCCCCCCTCTAGGTGTTTTCAATTGGTATCAGAGCTTGGACTCTAGGATTTGGTTTAACAACCTTAGAGAAGATCCTAATTTGCTAATCATTTCATTCATTTTCATATAGTAAAAATGGCCGATGGAATTAAGACCCCTCCTAAGTTTGATGGACTTAACTTTCCCATATGGAAGTTAAGATGACCGTGTTTTTGCAATCTCTAGGTAGCCGAGTTGCAAAAGCCGTGACTAAAGTCCTTTAGTGTACCCCCCGGTGACGAATCCACTTGGTCCAAATAGAGACTAAGGAATTCGATGCCAATGCCAAAGCTCACTATGCACTTCTACAAGCCCTTAATGATGATGACATTTCTAGGGTTATCCATTGCAAATCCGCATATGAGATTTGTCACACTTGATAGTCACTCATGAGGGGACCTCACAAGTAAAGAAGGCTAAGATTGACCTTCTTCGGTCCCAATATGAACATTTAGCATGCAAGAAAATGAAACCATAGATGATATGGTTACAAGATTTACCAAGATTACTAATGGACTCTCTTCTTTAGGTGAAGATATCAACAATGATCAAAGAGTAAGGAAGATCATCCGAGCTCTTCCTTCTTCATGGGAAGTTAAAGCAACAACCTTGAAGGAACTCAACGACAATGAAGAGATGGAGCTTATAGGTCTCATTGGGAACCTCAAAACCCATGAGATGGAAAGGAAAGCAGGGAGGATATGGCTCCTTCCAAAAAGAAGACTATCGCCTTCAAGAGTCAGCCACACACTCCGATGAAGATGATGAAGAGGAAGATGATGAGGAGCTCTCACTCCTTGTTAAGAATGTCCGGAGGATGTACAACAAGGCGAAGTACCAAGGTAGAAGAAGATGACAAGGAGGCAAAGAAGAAAGAAGGATCACTTGTTTCAATTGCCAAAAGCCCGGACACATTGTTGCGAGTGTCCGGACAAAGCTAAGCCCTCCACTTCAAAGAAGCCTTACAAGAAGAAGGCTATGAAGGCAACTTGGGATTCGGAGACCGAATCCGAGAAGAAATAGACACCGCCAACATGTGCTTCATGCTAATGAAGGCACAAGCAAGGTAACCTCTTCCCCTTCTCATGATAATGAACTTTCTATGGATGTGTTAGAAGAGGCTTTTGTTGAGTTGTCACAAAACTATGATTTCTTAAAGAAAAAGTATCTTAAAATGAAAAAGGATAATGAATCTTTACGTCTTCAAGTTTTTTACTCTTACAAAGAAAAAGATGATTTGGTTTCCACTTTGGCCACTACCAAAAATGATTTTGAAAAATATAAGATTTCTTGCAAAGGTAAGGCCCCACTAATTGATTCAAATGAAGTTTCTATGC
>JAVJIF010005002.1:0-108440 GCA_038442645.1 Agave tequilana | reverse complement strand
ATAGAGAGCAAATATTTCCAACAAAAGGAAAGTTTTATCAAGAGTGTAAAAGAGAATTTCTTGAGCTTTCCTCCACCATCTCTTTCCTAGTTTCTCACACAACACTTGAGCTTTCCATTGCTATATCTACCTATAGGGATTTATTGTGAGAGGATTTTAGGTGATCAAGAGTTGTGATCACCAAAGTTCATCTTTGTTCTTTGAAGGGGCGGACGTGTGTGTTCGCGATTGTTTGGGTCCTAGTGAGGGACTTGGTGTTTTCGGGTTCGGGTGCGAACTCGTGTTTGAGGTGCGGCCTCGGCGAGCTAGTGAGCTTGCGGTATGTACGGGACTAGGGAGTCCGAGGGCTTGTAGGTGTTGCGGCACCGAGGAGAGATCCGTTGGGATCTTGCATAGTGGAAATCTTCGTGTGTCGAAGGCGGGATGTAGAGCAAGTGTGCTCGAACCTCGAAACATACCTTGTGTTTGCGATTGCTCACTCTCTCTCTCTCTCTCTCTCTCTCTCTCTCTCTCTCTCTCTCTTTGTCTCTTTTTATATCTTGCATACTTTTATTGTGCTCATCTTTATATGCTAGATATTCATTTGTGCTCATATTGATATACTTGTTTGGGATGTTGCTAACACTTGTATTCAACCAAGAGAGCCAACGCGGCACCTCAACCCATTCAAGGGGAATCTAGGGAGTTTGTCCAGAGCCCTTCACGGGAATTCGGTAACACTCTTTGTTATACATAGTGTTTAGTGTAAAAGTTTTAATTAGGTCATAATTGGTTTTAGCTTCCGCATTATTAGGCATTATTAGGCATTAAGTGACCATTAGATAGCCATCACCTATTCACCCCCCTCTAGGTGAAACCTTCATGAGGTTGTGGTTTGCTCCCTCTAGTGGAGGTGGAGTTTGAATTTGTATCCCTCTTTGTGAAGAGGTGGATGTGGTTGTTTGGCTAAGGGCCTATCCCTCTTGTGGGAGGTGGTGTGTGTTGCCTCGGTGGAGGTTGTATTGTTGAGAGAGTAATTCGGTACTCTCGGTTATTGTATTACCCCAAAATCCTCGGTGGAGGTTCCCTGTGTGGGAGTCCTAGGTGGACAAGTTAGTGGATTGAAAATCCTTCTCGTGAAGGCGGGGACGTAGAGCTTGGTGCTCGAACCTCGTAACACATCTCGTTGTTTGTGTTTGACCATTAACTCTTCTCTTTTTTGTGTCTTGCATCTTTCATATTATCATATCATTATTATATGCTTGGCTTGTTTGTGTGTGCCTCACTTGTGCTTAACCACGAGAGCTTCATATAGCGCCTCAACTCTTATTCAGAGGAATCAAGTGGTGTTAGTTGAGAGCCCTTCACCGGGAATTCGGCTACACTCGTTGGTTACATTAAGTGTAGTTGCAATTAGTTTTTAAATTCCGCATTTAGTTCATTAGATTAGCCTTATTACTTATTCACCCCCTCTAGGTGATTTCACAAACGACTAACTGGAGGAATAAAGGCATTAAGTAAATGTCCTGGGCGAGCTACCTTTTCAATGACATAAATGATAAGTCTAGCCTAGTGAACCATCTGGCACCTAGTACTGATGAAGAGATTGTCGAAAGGATCAGTGCCTCCACAAGCTCATACATGACAAAATCTAATAAGGATACTTTCAAGCCTGACACGGTCTTTGAAAGCTTTCACCATCAGGCCAAGATCCTGATATCTGACCGGGCTCTATTCGCGGGCTTCCTCATACTGTGGCTGAAACAATGTGTTGTGCCGATACTACTGCATGAGATGATCGTAGCCGATGTGGTGTACCTGGCTGTTTTGCTTATTCATGGGAAGTCCTTTGCTCTCCTGCCAGCAATGGTGGCTGGATCTAGGTAGGTTACGGGTGCTAACGAAGAGCTTCTATCAGGTGGAAGTAATCATGGGCGCAGAGGGTAACCCATTCAAGGATTCTAATAGTCATCCCCTGGATAAGACTCCCAGTCCCAGGGTCGAGCTTCCATACACAAATTTGATGGCTTGGTATATGATGCATTGTCCATCACTAATAACTGTCGTCTCTGCCTCAGAAGGTTTTATACCTTTCGTGCAGCGGTTGGAGAGTTCGAGTTGGCTGCAATACTACATGTTCTACTTCTGAAGACTGTTCTGAATGGGGGCAACTACCAATTGGACAGGTACTTCCCTGGGATTCATGACGTATCCTACGGGGACAATTTTGCAGACCTCGTTGGCCGGATGGATTCACCTGATTACCTTCCGACGCCTCCTGGTGGCTGATAAATATTTGGCCTGGATACTTGGTTTTTTTAGGAAAGGAACTTCTGTACAGTAGAGCCTTATATGCCTTGTCGATTCGCCGGCCAGTTTGGTTACGACCAACTGTATATTGGTAACCCCAACCCAAATCTTCGCTTCTGTGGGAATTTATTTGAAGGTGCCTGGGCATGAACTGCATCGACGGAGGAAATGGAGTTATCTTTACCCTCCCTTATAAGAGCCCAACTCCTATGCTAGTCTTGATTTTTGTACGTGGTACTCCATGGAAAATAAGGTGCTTGGGTTTGGAATAAACACCTCATGCATAAAAGGAATCAAATCCACGTATAAAGCCAATATAGGGTCCAAGGGTTGTCGGAAGCGAGGGATGATCGAATATCAAAAGGCCAAGAAGGAAGCAGAAAAAGAGGCCAGGAGAGAGGCTAGTAGAGCAAGAGTAGCTTTGGGGTCAGAGTCTGGAGCAGGAGCGGCTGAGGAGAAACCCACCAGTAGGATTCGGCAAGTTGTGTCCAAGCGTTCTCGAGCCTCTGCTTCTCAAGGTGAGCCCAGCCTGAAGAAAGTAAGGATCTGAGGTTGCAGTTTCAGCCCAAATGCCCAAAATAATTCCTTCTACTACTAAGAGCAGGAGGAGGAAGAAGAAGAAAAGAAGGCAGTCCTGGCTCTTCGTCCTCGAGATTTGCGCAGCACGGGTCCAGTAGTCTTGGCGAAGGCAGAGCCTGCAGGCCAGTCCATTGTGGCCAAAGGGACTGTGGTTGTAGAACAACTAGAAGAAGTGACATGGAGGGCTGAGATTGAAATTCTATCTAAACCGTGAGTTTTAATTCGGCCGGCTGCTTCTTCAGCTCAAGAAAGAGGCACAACAACTGGGTTCTCCCAGTATTTTGATGCCTACTTTCCGAGTTGTGGAGCTTAGCCCTACCACTGGGGTTCTCAGTGGCAAAGCCCAAATCACTGAGGCCTCCTTGGTTCAAGTTCATCTTTGTCATCTGAAGAGCACTGCGAATATTCGGGAGATGAAGCTGACTTTAATAATGAACCCGCTCTTCCTGACGCCAGCAAGGTTTCACATATTTCAGAGAAAGAGATGCAGGTGTATGTTCCTGCAATGGTTCCGCCATCATGAGAGATCACTGCAACTAAGGGTATTTCTTCTATCCCTCTTAACTATTACCCCCATCGAGTTGGGCAAATATTTTAACATTTCATTTGAATTTCACTTAAAGGAGTGGCTACCAGTGTTGAGGCTGCAAGCCCTTCCATATTGAGGAGATGATCAGGTAACTGACCCAGCCAAAGGGTCTTGAAGTTTCTGCTACTGGGATGATCCTTTATAGTATAACCACCGTGACCGAGGAAGCCTCATCCCAGAGCAGCCTGCCAAAGGATCTATAGTTTTCGGATCCTCGGCTTGGTAAGAAAACAAAGATTCTCCTTATACTCTAATTCTCATCATTATTGCTAACATCATTGTTATGATTGCAGAGAGTACTGGGCTGGCTCAAAAGAAAAAGCCTGTGGTAAGCACTGGCGCAGAGGATAATGTACTTCAAAGTTCAACAGCTGAACTAAGTACTGTGGAGTTTGTCCCTGCGGCTGTTGCTTCAGAGGCTACCACGGTGACAGTCCCGGAGGTGCCGATCACAACGTCGGCGTTGATAGAACATGCTGTTGGCCTCGTCTCTGCACCAAGTGTGATGGCTTCTGCCTCTGTGGACATTATATGTACAACCATAAAAAGGAGATCCGAGAGTGCACCAACAGAGCTGCTTCCAGCCATGGACATCATGGAAGAATTGGCACATCAGATGGTATAACAATTCTTCACCTCCACGAGATCCTGCATCGAACTGGTTCTCTTCGGGAGAAGTTCCTTCGAGTTTGCCTGAACACTTCTTGAAAATCAGATTGAGAACATCCATCATACTGGAAGCTCAGAGCAAGCTAGGGCATATCTGATGCTAGTCGAACAGCTGGAGATATGCTTGAAGGAAATAAGGACCCTGGAGAAGGCTAGTCTAGTGGACGAGGCTCGGCTGATGTTGAATAAGCTACTCACTACTCAAGAATGTGATATGAAGAGATGGAGGACCAGATGGCTGAGGAGCCCATGAACTCAATGACTTTCAAGCCAGCTATCAAAGATTGGTTGACGATTCCAGAAAATCTGAGGTCATCACCAAGAATGCAGAGCAAATTATAGCCACTGCTCAGGTAGCTATTGCAAAGGTGCAAGCCTTAATTCAGGTAAATAAGCAGACTTGCTGTTACCAGGAAAAGGCTGGAGGAGCTAAAAGCTGCCAAGAAGCGGGTCCAAGAAGATCTTACTGGCCATTCTTTCAAGCTGGAATCTCTTCGAGCATAGCTGGCCACAAAGAAATTCTTATCAGAGGAAGAATTGAGGGTTCAAGCTTGGGCGAAGGTTGAGAAGGCACGCCAGTGTGAGATGTAGCGCCTTCGGGATCAGATTTAGTCTTTGGCTAAATGGGATTAGCCCTCTTCCTTTTGTATCTCCCTTTTTTTTGTATTTCTCCCCCATTTTTTTGTAACACTCTACTGATTAAATAAGAGAGTATTTGTATCACTTTTATCATTTTGATATAAATAATAAAAGTTATCAAATTTTGTCTCGTCTTTATTCCTTCTTTGTGTTTGAGAATCAGATGGACTCTTTGTTGCGTAAGAGAGCGCAGCTCTCATAGACGTGGCTCTTGACCAATGTGGAGACGCAGTCCTTAGCCATTTGTGAGACACGGATATGAGTTGCGGAGAAGAAACTCAAGCAGCATTGAGTTTGTAGGTAAGACGCAGCCCTGAATTGTAGAGGAGACGCAATTTTGAGTCATTGGGAGACACGACTCTGAATAGTTTGGAGGACGCGGCTCTGGATTATTGACAGACGCGACACTGATTTGTTGAGAGGACACGGCTTTGATTCACTTAGAGGATGTTGCTATGGATCGTTGAGAGACGCGTCTCTGATATGTTGAGAGACACGATTCTGAGTTGTCAAAAGGACGCGGCTCTGGATTGTTCGAAGGGACGCAGCCCTGAGCTATTCAACTTGCTGGAGGCGACGCAGTCCTCGGTTCATGGAAGGACGCGAACTTCAAAACGCAACCTTGGATTGTTGAAGACGCGGTCTTTATTCTGTTGAGAAAATGCAACCTTTGGTTTGCGAAAGGACGGGGACTTCAAAACGCGGTCCTTGAAGCGTCGCATGCAGTTTATAGAGACACGAAGATCTCCTGGCTCTTTCGAGGCAAAGTTGGCATTGATGGTTGGGGATACGTGTCATTGGGACTTCCCCGAGCAAAAATCTACGTGTCTCACTCAGACTGGATTTGATATTTGCATAGCGAATTAAGGCTATTAATTGGCCTTTAGAATGGCTTTGATTTTTATGCCATTAATTAATGGCCATTAGTTAGCCTATAAATAAGCCATGAGCCTCTTAATAGTCATTTATCTTGACTGTTTCCTTCGGGCATGTGCTCTGAAGAATTCCATCTTGATTGTTTTCCTTCAAGTGCATGTGCTCTAAAGAACTTTAAGAGTTATTTAAAAGAACTCAAAGTTTTGATGCTTTCTTGCAATCTTCTTCGAAGATTATCATTGTTAAGTGGTTGTAAAATCAAAAAATCCTTTCAGGTGCTTTCATTGCTGTGTCTTGACGGATGATGTCCAACCTCCAGAGAACTTTTCTTCAGGTACGAAATGGCCTTTGCCATGACAAGGCTCTGTTTCCTTGAAGCTCTGTCATCGCCGGTTGTGAAGAGACTTTATCTTTTGATCTCTTCCTGAAACTTCTAAAAAACCTCTCTCTTGAAGTTCAGACAGTCGACTTGAGCTTCATGCGTTCATGCTCTGCAAATGCGATCCTTGCGTTTAATTGATGAAACACGAGCTTGTTGACTTCTAAGTTTCAAGTTCTTCAGACGTGAACGTGGTGAACTCTGCATTTTAAAGCCTTAAACATCAGCTTTTGCATATGCAACTCGCATTTGGAGTTCATGACTTAGAAAATTTTAAGCCTGCATCTGAGCCTTTAATATCTGCCTCGCATTTCGATCATCAGACACGAGTCAAGTGTTGGGCTATGCATTTGGATCCATATTTTCTGTCTTTGCAGAGCATGGTAAACTCTGCGTCTTGAAGCTTTTAAACGCGAGGTCCGTGTATAAGACTCGCGTCTGAAGTTCATGACTTAAGACCTGAGTCTGTGCCTTTGGATCTATATTTTCTGCTTTTGCAGAGTGTGGTGAACTTTGCATTTTGAAGCTTTAAACTTGAGATCCGTGTATAAGGCTCGCGTCTGGAGTTCTTTACTGTCATTTGTAGAAACTTAATCATCGAGTTTTTTTTCTTGCAGGTCTTGGCCATATCGATGGTGCTGATTTCAGTGTCTTTGCCACGTTCATTGAAGGAGACATGAAACGGGAAGCTTGTTTGATTGGAGACCACTTGAGAAGTCAGAAATTCTGTCCAAGGGCGAAGAAGATCCGAATGGTTCTCAATACACATCAAGACATTATTGGACATGATGCATCGGTAATGTCTCGGATCCTTCCTAATCACAATGGACATGGCACATTTGAAGGTTACAGAAAAGAGGACGTCACCAGTAAGATCTCAGATCCTCCCTTCACCAATCTTATTCAAAACAGTGACAGCAAACAAAAAAAACTATGCTCATTAGATGACTTTTTAGTGGTGGAGCTTCCCATTAAGTGAAGGATTACGGCCTTGTGAAGACTTCGCACCAGTTGGTCGGGTGGAATCTGAATGCTCCCTTGCATTTCGACCTCGAGAAACACCATTGTTCCCAAGAGGAGAGAAAGTTGATCTATTGTTCCCGGCCACAGTCGAAGACGAACTTTGTGTATCATTAATATTTCAAGGAGTGAGTGTAATCTTTCGCTAAGTAAGAAGGACTTCTTTGTACTCCTTTGTTGTAACACTAAATCTTATTAGAAAAGAGAGCGTTTTGTATCACTTTCATATTTTTGAATATCAATAAAAGTGACACTTTTCTGCCTTCTTATTTGTCTTGACTTCCTTTTTGTATTGAAAATTAGACAGGTGGAAGTGATTATCTTTGATTTGATAGAAGTGTAATATTTTAACTTAGCAAGTCAAAATTGAAAAATTCCATTTAAGGAATTTAAAAAAGTTACTGTCAAAGGTTTGATGTTAACTTGACAGGAGTGGAATAGGTTTTATGAACTTGTCATTCTATGGATGAGAATGACAAGTAAAGTTTTCACTCTGTGCAGGATTGCGATTGAGTCTTCATTTAAGTTTAGTATTTAACGTAAGTAAGACTTAGCTAGGGATTAGTGAGACACTGTTAAAGTTGTGTTATTAACCTAACAGTGATTTTAAGTGGACCTGTCATTCTATTGACGAGAATAACAAGTAAGATTAGATCCGTCGGGGATCTAAGTATTTCTTTACTATCAGAGGTGTGATATTAACTTAACGGATTGGATTGAATCTTGTCAGGGTGTGATTAACTTGACAAGGATGTGAGCTAGAGGTGTAATGTTAACTTAGCTCCACAGAAATTACAATTTCACTTGGGAAACAGAAGATATCACTGTCATAGGTATAGTATTGAACTAAACAGTGGAGATAATGTTAGAGGTGTCATTTTGAACTTAGCACTAGTCATCTCAATTTCGATACGGAAGTTCAAGGGAAATGTTGGCCCAAAGGCCCATCACTCTAGTTTTGTTGATGATTAACTCATGTGTTATGATTTACTAATGATCTTATGCTTATTTAGTTTCAATTATCTATCAAGATCTTAGAAGGTGTGTAGCTTTAACAAAGGTGTTTTGGAGCTTACACTTGTTGATTCAAGAGCTTGCGCATCAAGATTACATCTAGCACTCGGTTGGAGTCTAACTCGTTGGATCGTGTTTGGATCAAGTCGAATTGGAGATAGAGTTCTACAAGAAAACTTCGGTTTATGTTGTTTAGATCTTGTGTAAGATAGATAGTGTTGATATGCTCAAGTTCACACATACACACACTAGTTTTATATGTTTGGTTGTCATTTAACCGGTTTTGGATTTCATATCAAAAACATAGATATAATATCTTTCATGTGTATTGAATTTTATCCATACACTCTATGCTTCAAAAAGAGTTTCAATATCCTATTTTTGTATCTATACATGTTTTGGAGAAAACGATTTTTTATTTCAAAATACAAGTTTTGAAAAATACGATTTTCGGTTTTAAGCTTAACTTCTAAATCACAAAAATGGTTCAAAATGTTTGTAATATGTGTTAATTTTGATCACACATATTTGCACTTCAGAGTATTTTAAAGAACCCATTTTTGTGGAATTAATATGAATTTATGGGATTTTAATTGAATCAAAAAGACCAGTTTTCATGTCCTTTATCCGTGCCTGTTTTGTGCTGGCGGTCGACTGATGTGCACAAGAGCGTGCACGTTTCCAGCCTCTTAGGCCGGTCGACCGCACGGTCGACCGATTGAAGTTCCCTTACTCTCGGGTAAGGGCGGTCGACTGAAGGCTTGAACCGGTCGACCGGGCGGTCGACCGGTGGTAGGCAACGGTCATATTTCGACCGTTGGCCGGTCGACCAGAAAGTCAAAATTGATCATATTTGCTGCCAAAGGATATATTTTTTAAAAGCTTATAAATAGGGTTTTCTCTTGGCTGTTTTGAACAACAATTTTAAGAGCTTCTCTTCCAATCTTTCTAAGTGCGTTTGCAGCAAATTCAAAGAAGTTTTTGGCTAAAAGTTTTGATTTGTGCTTTCAAGGGTGGAAATTCAAATAAAAGAGTCTTTTGCGAATGGGCTTTTGGTTTATATTCTTGATATATATATCTAGTATTTTCTCAAGAGTTTTTCTTTGAGATTTTATCTTCCAGACTCCTTGGTCTTTCTCACAACTTGAGCTATTACATTTATCCTATCATTAGGATCCTTTTGTTGGTGAGAAAGAGTAGTTTGTGGTCTTTTGATCACCAAGTGATTATTATACTTGTGGCTACACTACCTCTGGACTAGAGGAGTGTGATTGAGGAGTTGGGTACTCCCTAGTGATTGTAATCCTTTATGGATATTTTAGTGGATCGAAATCCTTCTGGGTGAAGGCAGGGACGTAGAGCTGGATGCTCGGAGCTCAAAACAAATCTCTGTGTTTGCGATTGGTTTACTTGTGTTTCTTATTTTCTATTCATTCATTCTTATATTGTCCATCTATGCTCTCACAACAAGATTACATTGTGCACCTCAAACTCTTATTTAAAGGAATCACGAGGAAGGAGTTCAGAGCCCTTCACGGGGTAGCCGGCTTCTAATATTCTTTGAGTGATCGTTGCATCATCTCATTTTTAAATTGTGCATTGATTAGCATATCACCTATTTACCCCCACTAGGTGATTTCAATTGGTATCAGAGTTAGGACTCTAGTTTTTGGCTTTACATCCTTAGAGAGATCCTATAAGTTGCTAATCACTATTTTCATATCTTCATTCATACACTAGTAAAGATGGCCGATAACATTAAGACCTCACCCAAATTTGATGGACTCAACTTTCTCATATGAAAAGTTAGGATGAACATTTTTTTTGCAATCTCTAGGTACCCGAGTTGTTAAATCTTTGACCAAGCCCTATAGTGAACCTGTAGGTGAGGAGGACACTTGGTCGATCTTACCTCTAAGGAAGTTGATGCAAATTCGAAGGCTCAAAATGCTTTACTTTTAGCATTAAATGAGGATGACTTAACATGAGTTATCCATTGCAAATCCACCTATGAGATTTGGCAACACTTATTGGTCACTCATGAGGGAACATCACAAGTCAAGAGAGTTAAAATTGATCTCTTACATTCCAAATATGAATCTTTTAGAATGCAAGAAAATGAATCTATTGATGATATGATTACTAAGTTTACTAAAATCACAAATGCTCTTGCTTCTCTAGGTGATGAAATCAACAATGACTAAAAGGTGTGTAAGGTGATTCGTGTACTCCCTTCATCATGAGAAATCAAAGCTACCACCTTAAAGAAATTGAACGACAAAGACGAGATGGAGCTCATAAGTCTTATTGGTAACCTTAAGACTCATGAGATGGAGAAAAAGACTAGAGAAGAAGCGTCGCCTCAAAAGAAAAAGTCTATTGCTTTCAAGTCTACCTCCACCATCTACGATAATGAAGAAGATGAAGAAGATGATGAAGAGCTATCTCTTCTTGTGAGAAATGTAAAAAAAATGTATCACAAGAATAAGCTCAACCATAGAAGGTGATGAGAAAGGAAGGAGGAGGAGAAGATCACATGTTACAACTGTCAGAAACCTGGACACATCATAGCCGATTGTCCAGATTTCAAGAACAAGATATCTTCCTCCATGAAGTAAAAGAAGCCATTTGTAAAGAAGGCATTCAAAGCCACTTGGGATTCAGAAAGTGAATCCTAAGATGAAGTTGACACGGCTAACATGTGTTTCATGGCAAACACACCTAAGGTAACTCCCGAACCATTGATTAGTCTCTAATTTTGCATAATTTTATCACATCCGCTTATTTATTTGGTATAAAATTCTGCTAATAAAGCTTTACTTGCTTAATTCTAGGTCCATGGTATGCAATGAAGAAGAAGACCCTAAATCATCATTTAATTGGTGATTAAAAGCCTACATGAATAGCCATTGACCTAGAAGAGCTGATTCGTCAAAACTGGGGGGCCAATTTCAAGAAACCGGGACCAGAACCTAACATGGGACAGACGGAACAGCGCGCGGTTCGAAGCGCCACGCGTGCGGCCCTAGTATGGCCGCGGCGCGCGCCTGGCTTCGGGCCAGGGGTTGTCCCCCTTGCCCCCTTTCCTCTGGTGCCTATAAATACCCCTTGGTGTTCCAGAGCAGGAGATATGCAGAGAGTAGTATAGTTTTAGTGTAGTTTTCTTCTTCATGTTGTAGTTTAGTTTAGGTTGGCTTAGTTCTTCTTCTTCCTTTGTATTTTCCATTTTGTTTTAGATCTTGTAATAGGAGAGAGAGTGATACATGAGTGGAGTGCAAGAGTGCTTGTTATAGAAGGTGACAAGCTATGAAAGGTACTCTCTTTACCTCTCTTTATTTTCTATCTAACTTCTTTTACATGTTTAGCTAATCTTTTCTCTCATGGCAACTAACTACTAACCACTAACAAGTCTAACTTCTTAGTTGATAATCCACATTAATCTAATAGCCTCTATTTGGCCTTGATCTTGTAAGAGCCATTGATGGCTCATGATGATGGATCTAACACTCTAACTTCCTAACTCTCTAACAAGCTAACATTACTTTACTCCATGCTTACTTTTAGTTTTGATGGTTTAAGTGTAGCATGCACTTGTTTTGTTGAGTTGGGATGTTATGAGTTACATATGGGTCATGCTTTGTAAAACTCTTTAACCAAGGACTAGTGATGACCAATGATACATGTGAGGCAACTATCATTAAGAGATTAGCATGTTAGTAGAGTCATTAGTAGTTAGCAGCCGTGAATTTTCTTTCTTTTTCACTTTGTTTTAGATATACCAAAAATCACAAACATATTCTTTTCTATGTTTCCCACTCCTTCGTGTTTCACTATATCTCTCTTTTTCATTCTTTCTTTTCCTTTCTTTTCATTCTTTAAAACTTTGAAGAACCGTTAACATACACGGGAATATACCATGTAAGCTTCTATCGTCTCCCATCTTTGTGGATTCGACTCGTTTTAGACTCTATGCTATAACGGAAGTATCGAGGAAGCCAAAGTACACACACTTTAAATCTTAACTTCAAAACATACACTTTTTGTGCTCGGTTTTCCCCCGATCAAATTTTGGTGCCATTGCCGGAGATGGAAACGGTTTGATTTCACATTTTTGTTAGCTTTTCTTCTTTGTTTTTGGTGTGCAGGTTAAATTTTTAGCATTGCAGAAGTCCACACTTTCTATTGTGTGGTTGGGTAAATTCTTGTACATTCATATACTCTGCTGCTAAATTTTTTTATATTACCTGTACACTGTAAATAATTTTAAGAACTAAAATACAAAAACTGGATGCTTTATAATGGTTTAAACATTTGCATCTAGGCATGTGTCAATTTTCATTCCAATATACTGTATTTTGTTCTTGAGTTGTTGTGATATTGATAGTAGGTGTACATATGGCATTGCATATAGCATAGGACAAACACTTCAGTGATTTACTCGCTTTTTTTTGTTCATTCTTATCTATATTGCACACTTGCAAGAATTGAACTTAAGGGCAAAACCCAATACAACATAAGGTGGGAAGTCATTACCCTCCCTTAACCAAAAATCACCTCCTCACTTACATAACCCAAGCCTAAATAAAATTTTCTAGACATTGGCTCCTACGGATATCTCGGACTCATTTAGAAGATTGACTTAAGGGGGAAGTTGTTAGAAGTTGACTCTTGTCAAATCGGTGTCTAACGTTGGGAATTGAGAGACGAAACCTCGAAGAACAGTGATTTGGCATAATTAGGCCCGTTGCTCCGGCACGGATACCTCCCACTGATCTTGCCCCTCCCTGGCCGATTAACTCGTGGTCAGCGTCCGACAATATACCCCCCGTGGACAGTCTAACCAGTTAGGAGTCGTCTAGGTCTAAGTCAACCCTAGCATAAGCTTGTTTTCTTTTCTTTTTCTTGTTTGTTTGTTTGTTTGTTTGTTTGTTTTCTTTTTTGTATATTGTGAAATAGATTTTAGCAACAATAATTCTTTCAATCATAACATGAATTCAAATTTCACTCTGACCTCATTTGACTCGGATAACTCCAACTCGGCTATGTACAACATGAACCAATAATATATGCCGAGTTGGGATTATCCGACTCAATATGACCCATATCTCCAATCTTATAACCAAGATTTTCAAAATAATTTCTACTCTTTACAGAGTCCATGGGGATTCACCTCCCCCGAGTCAAATTTTTAACCACCTTGTCCACAATTTTCATAAAGTTCATTCCCCAATTTTGGTTCATATACTCCTTTTCCTGTTCCACCAACCGAAGAAAAATTTGATTTGGAAAGGAGTATGGAATAGTCCCTACAACAAGTTTAAAATTTGCTCAATTCACAATTCGTCCCACATCAAACTCCACATACGCCTTTTCTAGAGCATCCAATTGAAGAAGAATTTGAGTTAGAAAAGCGTTTGGAAGTCTTTTGTGAAAGAATGCAAATCATGGTGGACTCATCATCTCAACAAAATTTTCAAGAGTCCTACTCATCTTTTCCAGTCTCACCAATTCAAAATGAACAACCATCAATACTGGACTTGAGTATGGAACCCTTACGTGAGTCCGATCAAAATCCGATGGACTCACAAATTCACCACAATTTCCAAAATCAACTTCCATACTCATTTTTTCAAGAACCAATTGCAAAGAGTATGGAAGGCATGATTCCGAATCCAAATTCTGTTACACGGCCTATCAGTAGGTTAGACTCACTTATGAGCGAATTGATCAATGAGAGCGAGGAAAGTCTTTCTTGTCAACCTTTGACCGATCCTTATATCCCTAACTCTACTGATTGGACCCATGAATCTTATCATTTTGGAAATTCAGCTTCAATTTTAGAACATACATTTGAACTTGACCACACTCCAAGTTATGAAAATCGCCTGGACATTCTGGCAAGTTATCCTTTTCCTGAAATTGAAACTGAACTTGAATGTGATCCTAAACCTCATGTTAGTAATTTCATTTTACTTTTTGATTTAATAATGATTCCAGTATCTTTACCAGATTTTTTTCTCTTTTTCGGAATCAACATTGAATCCTTTTACCAATACACCGTGAAATGGAATCACCAATCTCTCATGATCACACTTCATTGATGGGGAAAGTGTGTGAATATCAATTCTTTAGTTTGGACCCTGTTTTGAACAAATTTCGACTCTCATTGTTGACTCTCAACTTCATCTGAGTCAAATTTTCGAGTCGGTGTCGGTTTTTACTCCTCTTCCATTTGAGTCCAAATCCATCATCTTCCAAAATCACACTTCATTGTTGGACAAGAATGTTGAAGAAAATGACTTAGTGATTATTTTTGAAAATTAGAAATTAGATGTGGATAAATTTTTAAATAAGACCATTCATTCAATCATTTTTTTTATTAGGTCATATTAGCGAGGTCATTGGTGGGTTCCTGCAAAATTCACGATATCTTGATTCGGTAGCAACGCTTGGCCCAATCAGACCACCACCGGAACCACCACCATGAGGTACTTCTCTTTCTCTTCCCATTTCTTTCATGTATATACACATTTGTTGGCCCAAAGGCCTTCCACCCTAGTTTTGAAGATGATTAACTCATGTAGTTATGTTTACTAATTATCTTGTGATTTTAGTTACAGATCATTGATCAAGATATTAGTTGGTGATTGCTTCAAAAAGAGGAGTTTGGAAGCCTTCACTTGGTGATTCCCGTGCCCGAGCATCAAGATCATACCTTTGCACTCGGTGGATCACGTTTGGGATCGAGTCGGCTTGAAGATTGAAGATCATCAAGAAGACTTAGGTATCCTAGTTTAGGTTTGTGTGTTTTAGATCCATGTGTAAATCTTAGTATAGTTGATATGCTCAAGTGCACAACACACACATGTTTTATGTTTGATTTTTGGTTTTCATGAATAGATTGATCAAAACAAGTTTAAATAGTTTATATGTATAATAGATGTATTCTAGTTATACATGCATGCTTAAACTTCCTATACAAACTTATTTTGACTATCTTATTCATGTATAGAAAAATCCAAGTTTGATAAAAATACATGTTTTGGTTTTTGGTAAAAAAGTTAAGACACAAAAATAGTTTCATATGCTTGATATTTGAGCTAAAATATTTATCACATGTTTACATATCAATGCAAAATGATAAAACTATTTTTGGGTATTTTTACAAGAGATAAAAGAATTTTTAGAATTATTTTTAACATGTGTTTTTGTCCCAGTTTTGTGGCTGACAGGCCAGGTCGGCCGACCGCAAGGGTCGACCGCACCAAGGGCAGGTCGACCCTTGCGGTCGACCGACGTGTACAAGCCCGTGCATGTTTGGCAGACACAGGGACGGTCGGCCGGGCGGCCGACCGGACCAGAGAGCTCTGCTCTCTGTTTATTTGGGTCGACCGGGCGGTCGACCGGGTTGCCCCAACGGTCACATTTCTGACCGTTGGCGGTCGGCCGGGCCGGCCGACCGGTAGCCTGTCAGGCTGCCAGATCAGCCTAACGGCTAGTTTTGTTTTGGGGCTATAAATACCCCATCTCTTCATGGTTTTATCTAAGATTTTTAGAGCTAAAATTTCCTGATACCTTCAGTGTTTTAAACAAGTTTTCAAAATAGTTTTTGTGCCAAAAAGCTTCATTCATTTGTTTTAAGTGTTTTGTTTTATTTCAAGGAAATTAGGTTTTGAGAATTGTTTTTGAGCTAAAATTTCTATATCATTTTGGTGTTTTCTCAAGAGAATTTCTTTGATCAAAACACTTAGTTTTTCCACACTTGAGCTATCTTCTATCCTAATCTATTTAGGATCTTTGTTTGTGAAAAAAGGAAAGTGGTTTGTGGTTGAAAGATACCACCAATTTGTAAACCCTTGATTTCTTTAGTTGCTCCCTCTTTGGTAGAGGTTGAGGTTGTTGTATTGGGTTGGAGTTTGCTCCCTCTTTGGTAGAGGTGGAGATTGGTGTTTACTCCCTCTTGGTGAGGTGGAGTTGGTTGTTGGTTTGTATCCCTCAAGTGTGAGGTGGATTGGTTGTTGTATTGGCTACAGGCCTACCCCTCGGTTGTGAGGCGGCGTTTGAGAGAGGAGTTCGGTACTCCCTTTGCTGTAAAAAATCCTCTTCGGTAGAGGTTCCCTCGGTGGGAGATAGTGGATTGGAAATCCTTCACGGTGGTGAAGGCGGGGATGTAGAGCTAGGGGCTCGAACCTCGAAACATATCTTGTTGTTAGCGTTTGATCCAATATCTCTCAACTCTCTCTTGTTTATTTGTGCAAAGCATCATTCATTATTCATATCATACATTGCTTGCATTGTACCTTGCATATTTCATATTGCTATATCTTGTGTATGCTTGGTTGTTTGTGTGTGTGCCTCACTTATACTTAACCACAAGAGCTTCACATAGCACCTCAACCCATTCAAGGGGAATCAAGAGGAGTTAGTCCAGAGCCCTTCACGGGGAATTCAGCTACACTTGTTGGTTGTACTAAGTGTGTTTGTAAAATTTGCATTAGCTTCCGCATTTAGCGCATTTAGTTTCTAGATTAGCATTATCACCTATTCACCCCCCTCTAGGTGATTTACAATTGGCATCATAGCACTTTCAATTGGTATCAGAGCCTACGCTCCTAATACTTAGGCTTAACATTCTAGGAGTGACATCCATTTGTTTGCTAATCTACATTTGCATTTGCTTGTTTGCACACATATAGTTTGGACCCATGGACTTCATGACCCCACCTATGTTTGACCCTTCCAACATCATTGTTTGGAAGATTAGGATGTCCGTTTATTTACAAACCCTAGGACATAAGGTTTACCTTGCCATTACCAAGGAATCTTACCTTAGTGATAGCAAGCATATAGGGGCCAATGCACAAGCCCTTGAGGCCATTAGAAGCACATTAAATAAAGAATATCTTATGCTTGCTTCTAACTTTGATTCCGCATTTGCAGTGTGGAATATGTTGACAACCACCACCACCTCCACGCTTCAATTGCCAATCCAACAAGAGGAGGAATCTAGTGGAGAATTAGTGGAGAATCCGAGCCACAACAATGCCATATGATCTAAGGGAATGACTCCCTTGAGGTACAATCGGAAACTCAACTAGATAGTTTTGATGCTAATTCTTCATGTGATGATTATGTTGATCCCCATGCTTTGAATGAAGAACTATCTATAGTTTGTGAAAAATTGATTGAAAAATATAATGTTTTGAAAAAGAAAAGTCTAGGCCTTAACAATGATAATAAAAATTTGATTTCTAGACATAACAATGTTTTGCAAGAGAAAGAGGAGATTTCTAATGAGAGGGATTCATTAAAATCTCAACTTGATTTTGTCCTAAAAGAAAATGAGTTTTTGAAAAATAAAAATGATTGTGATGATGTGTTGAAGAAAAATGAGTTTTTATCTTCAAAAGTTGATTTTGTTTTAAAAGAAAATAATTCTTTAACAAGAGAAATTGATTTTATTTCAAAAGAATTAGAAATTTGTTTAAATAAAAATAAATCTTTGAAAAATGATATTGTTTCTCATGTTTGCCATGCTAGGGTAGTTTCACCTAGATCACCCTTGCATGCTCCATTTCTTCTACTATTGAAAATGATATAAATTTGCTTAAGAAGAATATGGATTGTTTGGGCTCCACCTTGAGCCATTGTGCCAAGAGCCATACACGTTTGGAATCTTTATTTCAAAGAAACAAGTTCCATCTATGCATGCACACCCTCCACGGCATACATGATTGAGATTTTTAAAAGAATAAAAAGAAGTTCAGATTTCTTAGTCTCAATGCGAATCCGCTGTAGCAAGGGCTCAAGCGGGTCGTGATCCTCAGGGAAGGATGCGATGAAAGCTTTTCGACTCGATTCCTCTGTATGCTTCAAGTAAGAAAAGAGAGATTAGATCTGAGATAAAAAGATGATATTAAAGACGTGGTTTTGCTGATCTTCTACCACAACCCTATTGCAAGTTAAGGAGCTAGATCTTCATCTTAAGATGTAGGTGATTCACCTTAGGTCATTACAAATAATTCAAGCAAGAAAAATCAATACTAGACTCTAGCTAAGTTACATTATTTAAAAGCCAAACTATGGTTCATCCTAACATCTAGGTACAGCCTAATAAAAGACAAATCTCAAATTTATGCTGTCCTAGTTCTTAAGTTTGAAGTCATGAGAAGTCTTTTTAATATGCAACCTATATTAGGAATTCTAGGTATTTGTTTAATCTTCTAGAAAAGTTGTTTTTAAACCTAGGGTTTCTATAGATGTTCATTAATCAGATCTAGGCTTAACTGCTCTAGGGTTGCTTCAAGAATCTCAGCAAACCACTAGAGAGAATTAGTTCTTCATTATTTTTTTTCTTTTCAAATTATTTATATTTTTTTTGTTTAATGAGAAAGAGTGCAAGGAAATAAAGAAAAAGAAAACCAGAAGAGATCACAGATTAAAACAACAATCAGAGAGATCGCAAAATAAAATAAAATTACAGAAATTAAATGAGAACAAAAGAGTGACCTTTACTTCAGATGAATCTCCAGTTACAAAATCTTCTCCTTCTCCACAACGTACATGAATGGAAAATACAATTGTGCAGAAATTTAGAAAAAATAGCTAAAAGAAAACCCTACTACGTCTCTGGCTGCCCTTTCTGCTGCGCCTGTACGGATATTTATAGTGCATAAGAAGATAGAGTCCCAGATGAAGTTGTAGACGAAATCTGGTAGTCAGACTTATCCAGAATGCCGCGGAATCTTGGGTTTTGCCGCGGATTTGCGGCATTTTTGTGGAATCTGGCCACGCGCTTTGGCGCGTGGCCTCACCTGGTCCGTCCATGTGGGCGCTTGCTTCTGGAAGTATGATCCTGGCTCTTCATATTGGGATTTCGGGATAACTTGATAATCAAGTTACCTAGATTTTGAATTCTCCCAATCTCTTTTAAACGAATTTCCTTATCTCTGCACTCTTTTCATTCTCATCTGCAAGAGTTTAGGGTTGGGTAGAAGTCTATCCTTCCCTCATCTTTGATATTTGCAACTTTAGCCCTTTGGGTATTTGCATTTTGACTTCTTGTAATTGCGCTTTTTCACCTGGGCTTCAAACATGGGCTTGGATCTGGGCTTTTAGGCTCTTTAAGCTTTATTTCTTATAAAATAATACTTCGAGGCCTGCACACATTAAATAACGAAATATTAATAAATGTGCATTATAATATGAATAAATGTGCAAATGTGATGCTATATATGATGATAATTATGCATTTTTCACTACCTATCACATCCCCACACTTATCTTTTTGCTCGTCCTCGAGTAAAAATCAAAAAGAAAGAGAAAAATCTAACCTAGCTAACTCACTTTCGTAGGAATCACGGTTGCACTTAGCATGTGCAACAAGCCGTTAAACCCCTAGGTTACCCTAGAGGACGAGTGTTGTCTCGTGAGGGTTTTCAGCGGATTACACCCACAAAATCCATAAAAAGGAAAATATTTGACTTATATTGGACGAGACTAAGTAGTCTATAAGTTTTAGGATCCTCATTTTTATTCATTCTTCAAACCTGGTCTTTATAAAGTCAATTGTTATTCATTTTAGGTAAGGATTAAAATTGAATTTCTAATATAGTCTTTTTCTTTACCAAAAGTCATATGCACCCTTGTGAATCTAGGAATTCCTTAACTTGGACTCTCATGCCTCTTTAGTATTTTTATAAGATCATCTAATTTTCTTTCGTGTAAGTATCAAGGCTTCTTGAGGCCCTCATACCTAACTAATTGACTATTAGATGTGTTAATATAATTTTTTTTTTTTTGTATGTATAACTCATCTAATTTTCTTTCGTATAAGTATCAAGGCTTCTTGAGGCCCTCATACCTAACTAATTGACTAATAGATGTGTTAATATAATTTTTTTTTTTGGTATGTATAACTCATCTAATTTTCTTTCGTATAAGTATCAAGGTTTCTTGAGGCCCTCATACCTAACTAATTGACTAATAGATGTGTTAATACATGTATAATATTTCTCAGTTTTCTTAGGCTTTCTAATCCACCCATGTAGCGAACTTAAAGTCGGTGGCTCCCAAACCGGTCGGCTTTAGGGCACCAGGTGAGAAAACACCCCGCGGACTCAAATTCGAATGAACTAGGCCACAAAACTAAGGACTTTATTTTTATTTAGAACTCACCTTTAGGCATGAATACTTATACTTCTTGAGGCACATGTATCCAGCTCAATTGGTGATATTATATATATATATATATTTTTTTTTTTATGAGGCACAAGGTCTTTGTCTTAGAATCCTAGATATGTACTAGGAATGCACATTTCATTAAGGTAAAAATTAAGACTAACTAATTATTCAATTTCTCCTCCTATACCTAAAATTTAAACAATTTATTTATTTTGACCAAGTTTTTAGAAATCCTAATCATGATTTTCCTAATCCTTAAAACTAACTTAGATTTCTTTCAAAAAAATAAGTCAAAGTATTATCCTTTTTATAATTATCCTTTTTATAACATTTTTTCTATATATATTGTATAATTTTTTTTATATATTGTATATTTTTTTTATATATTTTTAATTAATTTTTTTTATTTTTTTTTATATACATACCCTTCCCCCACACTTGTTTCATGCATTGTCCCTAATGTATGAATGAAATGTATGGATGCATGAACTGGCAGAAAGATATAATCACCGATACAGTGGGTCAAAAAGACCCATCGCCGCATTAGCTTCCGGCACAGACTCCAAAAAGATTTAAGACGTTGACCATTTACCTTGAATGCATTGCCATTTTTAGGATCGTAGATCTCTATGGCTCCGTGTGGAAACACCGTCTTAACAATGAATGGTCCTGTCCATCTTGACTTTAACTTGCCGGGAAAGAGGTGAAGTCTAGAGTTGTAGAGTAAAACTTTTTGTCCTTGGACAAAAGTTTTTCTCGTGATGAATTTATCGTGAAAAACCTTAACTCTATCCTTCGCAATCTTTGCATTCTCGTATGCATCATTCCTCAACTCCTCTAGTTCAGAAATTTGTAATTTCTGAAACTCACCGGCCTTATCTAAATCGAAATTTAGCTGCTTAATTGCCCAAAGGGCCCGGTGCTCTAGCTCGACAGGAAGGTGGCAAGCCTTTCCAAAGACCAGTCTGTAGGGAGACATTCTTAGAATCGTCTTAAAGGCAGTCCTATATGCCCATAGGGCATCCACCAGTTTGGTGGACCAGTCCTTCCTATTCTGATTCACAGTCTTCTCCAAAATGAGCTTGACTTGCCTATTAGAAACTTCTACCTGACCGCTAGTTTGAGGATGGTAGGGCGTAGACAACTTGTGAGTAATGGCATATTTTCGCATAAGAGCTTCAAAAGTTCTATTGCAAAAATGTGTGCCATTGTCGCTAATGATGGCTCGAGGGATTCCAAAGCGTGAGATGATATTATCTTTCAAGAATTTGACAACAACTTTGTTGTCATTTGTCTTGCAAGGGACAGCTTCTACCCACTTTGACGCGTAGTCTACGGCCAACAAGATGTACTGGTGCCCAAACGAATTAGGGAAGGGTCCCATAAAATCAATGCCCCATACGTTGAAAAGTTCTACTTCTAGAATGGGATTTAGGGGCATCATATTTCGTTTGGAAATTCTTCCTATCATTTGACATCTTGTGCAAGTTTTGCAATACTCAAATGCGTCTCTAAACACAGTTGGCCAATAAAAGCCACTTTGCAGAATTTCTCGGCAGTTTTGCGGGGACCAAAATGTCCACCGCAAGCGAACTCATGACAAAAAGCTAGCACACTTCTAGTTTCCTCGTCGGGGACACATCTCCTAATGATTTGGTCGCTACAATATTTGAAAAGATAAGGATCTTCCCACATGTAATACCGAACTTGAGACAAGAATCGGTATCTATCCTGTTTAGACCAACTAGGTGGTGTTTGGTTTGTGACTAAGTAATTTACTATGTCAGCAAACCATGGCTCCTTAGAGATGGCTAGAAGTTGCTCATTGGGAAAATTGTCATTGATGGGCAGCTCGTCAGAAGGTGCGTTTGGCACACGAGAGAGATGGTCAGCTACGACATTTTCGACACCTTTTTTATCTCGAATTTCGAGATCGAATTCTTGAAGGAGAAGGATCCAACGAATGAGTCGGGCCTTCGCATCTTTTTTAAGCATAAGGTATCGAAGAGCAGAATGGTCAGTGAAAATCGTGGTCTTGGTCCCAAGTAGGTATGGGCGGAATTTCTCCAAAGCGAACACTACTGCCAAGAATTCCTTCTCGGTTGTAGTATAGTTCATTTGGGCGTCATTGAGCGTCCTACTCGAATAATAGATCACGTGCTGCTTGCTGTCCTTACGCTGTCCTAAGACAGCACCTATCGCAAAATCTGAGGCATCGCACATGATCTCAAAAGGCTTGGACCAGTCCGGAGGTGAGATGATAGGAGCAGAGATAAGTTCCATTTTCAATTTCTCCCATGCACTATGGCACCTATCATCAAAGATGAAGGACACGTCTTTAGCTAGAAGGTTTGTAAGGGGTCTAGCAATTTTGCTAAAGTCCTTAATGAACCTACGATAAAATCCGGCGTGTCCTAAGAAAGACCGAATGTCCTTCACGCATCACGGAAGTGGAAGTCTCGCTATGATCTCCACCTTGGCCTTGTCTACCTTAATCCCTTCCCTAGATATCTCATGACCTAGGACAATCCCATGTTGCACCATGAAGTGACACTTTTCCCAATTTAGGGTCAAGTTCTTTTTGGTGCACCTACTCAGCACTAGCTCCAAGTGATGGAGACACTGGTCAAATGAATTTCCATAGACGGAGAAGTCGTCCATGAAAATTTCTAGGAAACGCTCGACCATATCAGAAAACAAGCTTAACATACAACGTTGGTATGTGGCGGGGGCATTGCATAGGCTTAAAGGCATTCGACGGTAGGCAAATATCCCAAATGGACACGTGAACGTTGTCTTCTCTTGATCCTCCGGCGCTATAGGAATTTGGTTATACCCTGAATAACCGTCTAAAAAGCAGTAATACTCATGACCTGCTAATCTTTCCAACATTTGGTCAATGAAAGGGAGGGGAAAATGATCTTTCCTAGTGGCTGCGTTCAACTTGCGGTAGTCTATGCATACTCTCACCTTGGTAGGCAATCGTGTTTGCACTAACTCATGCTTGTCGTTCTCTACCACAGTAAAGCTAGACTTCTTAGGGACCACACGCATTGGGCTAACCCATTCGCTATCGGAAATGGGATAAATGATCCCATTATCTAACAGTTTCACTATTTCGGCGTGTACAGCCTCCTGCATGAGTGGGTTTAGCCTACGCTGTGGATCCCTCTTTGGTCTAACCCCTTCCTCTAGATGGATACGATGCTGGACTATCGTAGGGCTCAGTCCCTTGATATCTGCCATAGTCCAACCAATGGCTTCCCTATGTCTCCTAAGGGTTGCCAGCAGGTCCTCCTCTTGCCTATTGGTCAAATTAGATGCAACTATGACCGATAACGTCTCTTGTTCACCTAGGTAGGCGTACTTAAGATGTTTGGGCAAGGCTTTTAACTCCAAAGAAGGAGTTGGCTCGATGGGTGGAGGAGTTAAGCTAGAATCTCCCATCTCTATAGAACTCAGATTTGATTCCCATTCGATCTCATCAAGACTGATATCACTTGTTTCTAACTCTTCCTCTTCCTCTGACTCAAATATGATCTCATCATTATGCTCACTCGTCATGTTCTCAATGGAGTTAACCTCAAAGGGTTGGTCGGTCACATCGTAGGGATGCTTACCTAGGTTGAAAACATTGACTTTCTTGGTCATATCCCCAAAAGTCAGTCTCATGGAACCGTTTCTACAATTTATAATTGCATTAGCGGTTGCTAGGAACGGTCTTCCTAAGATAACGGGAGTTTGGGACCTAGGATTAGACACAGGTTGTGTCTCTAAGACAATGAAATCTACTGGGTAAATGAATTCTCCTACCCGTATGAGAACGTCATTGATTTCTCCCTTAGGAACTTTGATAGAGCGATCAGCCAACTGAATAGTAACTTGGGTAGGGTTGAGTTCACCTAATCCAAGTTGTTGATACACGGAGAAATGGAGCAAATTGATGCTGGCTCCTAAATCGAGGAGTGCTCCATTGATTTCGGCTCGACCTATGGTGCAAGAAATGGTGGGGCAACCTGGGTCCTTATACTTGATAGGGATCTGGTTGGACAGTAGCTCACTAATGTTAGTGGCTAGAAAAACCTTCTTAGGCACATTAGTCTTTCTTTTCTTGGTGCACATGTCCTTAAGGAATTTGGCATAACTAGGGACCTGTTGGATTGCATCAAGAAGTGGAATGTTGAGCCTAACTTGATTGAACACCTCTAATAATTTCTCCATATGTGCATTGTTGTTGCTTCTAAGCCTATTTGGAAATGGAGCTATAGGCTGGTGCATTTGACCTGCTGACTTTTCAGCTTCAGTTTCATTGGGGCTGGATGGAGCAGGAGTGGAGCTAGATGGAATGGAAATGGAGCTAGGTGGAATGGATGGCTGAGATGGATCCGATGGCATGGATACTTGATTATCAACTTATTTCCCCGATCTGAGTGTATGAACCATATGACACTGATTTGGGTCTTGAACCTCATTGGCTGGCCTAGGATTCTTAGGGTTTGGCAATGGTTGACTCGGTAGGGTACCCCTCTGTCTCTCTTGTTGGTTCAATTGGATCTCTATCCTACTTAAAACTTGAGCCAGCGTGTCATGGCTTTTAACTAGAGTGTCCATCTTTCTTTCCAAATTTGAAAGTCTTGTCTCCATTTGTGAATTTTGGAAAGATGGTGGAGGATTTTGACTAGGAAAATTTTGTTGATAGGGCGGATTTTGGAAATTGTTGGAGAATTTGGGCCTAGTTTGATCATTGTTGCTTGGGCCCCACGAAAAATTGGGATGATTTCTCCAACCGGGATTGTAGGTGGGTGAATAAGGATTGTTGGCAGGCCTTGTGAAGGCCGCACTCATATGTTCGGGCAAGGTTTGATGCGCGATGAAGACAGGACATTCCTCGAACACATGGTTCATATCTTGACAATAAGCACAGCCCGCCGAAGATGTTGGGCTGACTTGGTTCACAGAGACTGGTTCTTTAGTTTCAAGAGCCTCAAGTCTTCGCATAACAGCAGCTAACTTAGCATCGGTTGCTATGTTGGCCTCAATGGAATGGATACCTCCTTTTGAAGAAGTAGGGTCATTAGTCCTAGATTTTTCAGGAGTAGGTTCCCATTGGATGGTATTTTCAGCTAATTCCTCATACAATTGCCATCCATCAGTTTCGTTCTTTTTCAGAAATCCTCCTTGGCACATGGATTCTAACAGTGTTTTAGTAGAATAATCTAATCCATCATAGAGAACTTGGCAAAGTCGCCATTTCTCTATCCCATGGTGAGGACATTGGGCAAGGAGATCCTTAAAACGCTCGAAGTATTTCCAAAAAGGTTCATTGGCTGTTTGCTTAAACTGGAGGATATTCTTCCTAATCAGTGCAGTCTTGTGAACGGGATAAAATTTCTTTAAGAAGGCCTTAATGAAATTATCCCAAGAAGATATTGAAACGGCCTCTAGACTGTAGAGCCATTTCTTTGCTAAATCCTTCAAAGCAAAGGGGATAAACCTAAGTTTGATAGCATCGTCTCCTAACTTAGGTATATTCATCATGAGACATACTTCTTCAAATTCCCTTATGAAGAAGTATGCATCCTCAGATTCAAGTCCATAAAATTTGGGAAGAGTGTTGATGTATTGTGGCTTGAGTTCAAATGGGTCAACACTTTCAATAGTGAGCTGGATGCAAGAAGGAAGAGAGGTTCTAATAGGATAGAACCTATCTTGGAGTGACTGTGGTTGTGCCATGTGTGAGTCGGGCTTGAGCTCGGGTGGTGAACTAGTTCTAGTTAGCCTGGATGTAAGTGGGTCTCTCGACCAAGCGGGCATGCACAATCAGCAAATAAGTTCACCCAATCAATCAATAAAAAGAAAAATAATCAAAAATCCTAATCTAGGGTAAGCCTTGACCTAGACGACTCCTAACTTTAGACTGTCCTTAGGAGGTCTACTGTCGACGTTAACCACAAGCTAATCGGCCAGGTAGGTGGCAAGACCGGTGGGAGGTTTTCCGTCAGAGACGTTCCTTAATTAAATAACCACCGTTCTTCGGGCTTTCGGCGCTCAATCCCCTGCCTAGACACCGATTTGACAAGAGTTAATTTCGAACAATTTTCCTCCTTCGGTCAATCTCCTATTGAGTCCGAGTTAACCTAGGGCCAACGTCTAGTCAAATTTTACTTAAGGTTAGGGTTGTGAGTGTGACGGATATGATTTGTGGGCCAAGGAAGGGTGATGAAATCCCCACCTTATCTTGCTTATGGGTTACGCCCTTAAGATGAATTAGTGTACGTGTAAAGCTGTAGAAAAGTAATCACTCAAGAAAGCAGTAAACAACCAAGAGTGTTTCCTAATCTATATGCTATGCAAACGTACCTTGTCGCCAGCACTCTTCAACAGAATTAAAAAGAATTAAAATAGACACGTGCCCTAAATGCAAGAGTCTAAATTTTTTTTTATTTTCAACAAATGGGTTAATGTTATTAATTAGCAGTTGCAGAGTGATAACAGAGAAATTTAATCACAGCAGTAAGCAAATTTTGCAATGCAGAGCAACCTGCAGAAAAGCAGGTTAGTAGTTCACTACTACTGCCGCAGATCTGCAGCTTTTGCCGCGTTTCTGCGGCAAATTAGTAGGTCCAGGTGCTCTGCCTTCGAGGGCAGAGGCACTGGATTGCTGTATGTCCTTACTGCTGCTCTGTTTTTGTTTCCTGTTCTCTGTACCTGCAACAGAAAGAATAAAGAATGATTAGAACGAGAAAATCGTGCCGTTCCTTCCCCGGCAACGGCGCCAAAATTTGATTGAGATTTTTAAAAGAATAAAAAGAAGTTCAGATTTCTTAGTCTCAATGCGAATCCGCTGTAGCAAGGGCTCAAGCGGGTCGTGATCCTCAGGGAAGGATGCTGATTGGTCACTAATGTTGCATATTTAATGTCACATTTCCATACTTATTTTAGAATAAAAGCCTGCATTGTCCTAATTATTTGTTTAATTTATTTGCAGGCCCATTCTTTAAGAAGATGAAGAGAAATGAGCCCAAAGCCCACCAAAATTCTGAATTAATCAGAATTAATTCACACTCACTAAATCAAGGAAAAATCAAGAGGTTGAAAACTGGTTGAGAAGAATCCTCTCAGAATCGATCGGTTAAAGCAAAGATCAAGGGATGAGATGAAGCAAGTTTGATTCAGATTCTGACTGGATACATTTTAGTATTCGAATCATAACTTTTGCTACAGAATCTCAATTCTGATGATTCAAGATGATCCAGAAAGCAGACTTACAGAGCTACAACTCTTATGTTGATAATTATCTCTAATTCTGTTATTTGATAAGTGATATTAAGTAATTAATATGCCAACAAATTGCAGATCAGAACTGAATATCCACCTCAAATCAAGTTTGAAGATAAGGGGAGTTCAAAAATTGCTAGATTTACTTATCTTCACACTCCTCTACCCTCTCCATTTCTCCTATAAATACCTTCACTCAAAGGCAAAAGGGACGACCATGCAGAGTTAGGATCTTAGACTAGTTTTACCATTTTGTAGTTTAGTTTTTACTTTTATGTAACTTGTATGTAGCTTAGGGTAGAAGAAGATTCATGTAAGTAAGAGAGAGGGACTGATGTTGAGAGTGACACCGACGATGTACCCTACTCCTTTCTTTCACTGTCTCAGCAAGTAATAAAGGTAAATGCTTTGTTTGTTTTCTATTCTGCTTTACTTTACATTTGTTTTTGCTTCCTCTTCCTCTTCTACTTTACCTTGGTTGTTGTTGAAGTGTACAAGTGAATTCCAAAGCAAGTCTAACTAAGCTACGTGAGAGCCAGCGATAGTTCATGAAGACGTTCTCCTCTTCCAAGCTCCGCATCACTTCGTTCTTCTTATGCTTGACGATATAATGTGCACGGGGACCGAGCTCGAGTTTATGATCTATGCGTTGAACGCCTCCGAAGCAAAAAGGTAGAACTTGCAAAAAGGTTTCCAAATAAGTCATCAATCAACATAGGTAAGTATTTCTTCACTTTTCTTTCTTTCTTTTCTTTTCTTTCTTAGTTTAGATCACCAACCACCTCCTCCAACTCTTTCTTCTCCACTTCATTGTACATAGTCGCTTTTCATCGTTTTCTGATTTTTCACCTTCTTCATCTCTCGCTTTCTTCTTAACTTTAACCATTAACTTTTTTTTTCTTTTTCTTAACTTTAAAAATAGAGAAGAACTCTCGTTTGGTTTTTATAACGATTTCAATAAAACTGTAAACGCTTCTATCGCAAAACCCTCCTTGTGGATCACGACCCGCATAGCCACTTGCTATAGCGGAAGAATTGAGCACTTGCACATTTCCTTTTCTAAGTTCTATAATCTCGTATTTTTTGTGCAGGTTTAGCCTCAATCAAATTTTGGCGCCGTTGCCGGGGAGGGTAAAACGGTTTTTATTGAAATCTGAATTTTTATTGCAATTTTTTAGAACTAAACGAATTTTCTTCTCTGTTGCAGGTTACAGGGCAAGCAAAGCAGAAAATTATTATTGCAGTGACATACAAGTGGCCTTGGGCCTCTGCTCTAGAAAGCAGAGACAAAGGGCCCTCTGAATTGCCACGTTTCCATGGCAAAAGCCGCGGATCCGCGGCAAGGAAGAGTTGACTACTAACAGCTTTTTGCAGGGCTGCTTAGTTTAAAAAAATTCTAGTTTGCTGCAACTTTAATTTTTCTTATATGCCATAACATAAGCCTGCTAATAATCAACAGTAAAATATTTGTTGAAAGATAAAAATTGATTAGACATTTGCATTTTAGGCACGTGTCTTTTTAATTCCTTTATTTTTTACTGTTGAAGAGTGCTGGAGCAAGGTATGTTTGCATTGCATCTAGAATAGGACTATCTCTTGGTTGATTTATATCGCTTAGAGTGCATCTTATTTATTTTGTACACTTGCACAAAAACTGATCTTAAGGGCACAACCCAATAATAAGATAAGGTGGGGATTTAATCACCCTTCCTTAGCCCAAAAATCAGAATCCAAGCATTCACTAACCCAAGCCTAACTTAAAATGAGTAGACGTTGGCCCTAGGGACATCTCAGACTCAATTAGGAGATTATCCTAAGGGGAAAGGTGTTGGAACTTGACTCTTGCCAAATCAGTGTTTAGGAAAGGGATTAAGGGCCGAAAGCCCGAAGGTTGGTGGTTATTTAATTAAGGAACGTCTTTTGACGGAAAACCTCCCACCAACCTTGCCCTGACCTGGCTGATTAGCTTGTGGTCAAAGTCTACATTAAACCTCCCGTGGACAGTCTAACCAGTTAGGAGTCGTCTAGGTCTAGGTCTACCCTAACTTAGGTTAGAATTTTTTCTTTCTTGTTTGTTTATTTGTTTGCTTTTCTTCTTTTTTGTGTAATATGGCTTATAATAACAATTTTTCCAACTTCAATAATAATCCATATTACACATCAAACTCTTTTTCGGATATTACCAACCCGGCATATCATGACTTTAACCAACCTAGTGTACCGGATTGGTCTTATCCGAATCAATATGACCCATACCCCCCATCTAATAACTATAATTTCCATAATGATTTTAACTCTTCACCGAGTCAGTGGGGATTCACCTCCCCCGAGCATAATTTCCAACCACCTTGCCCTCCTTCTCCACCCAGTCCACATTATGTTCAAGATTCATACTCAGTTCCACCCGTCCAAAATAGGAAACCATCAATTATGGAAATGAGTATGCGTGAGTCCAAACACAAATCCCAAAATCTGATGGACTCACGATTTCACTACCACTTCCAAGACAATTCTTCATCTTTTCATCAAAACAATGAACCTATCAACTATGAAAAGATGCTTGAAGCCATGACTCAGGCTCAAAACACTCGTAATCGTGACATAGATATGATGGTCGAATCTCTACGTTCCCACTGTCCTGATGTCACTAAATATTCTGTTAGAGCCGATGAGTCAGATAGTTTTGGAAATCAAGATTCTATTTCAGAACAACCTTTTGAACTTGCCCAAACTCCAAATAAAATTGATAGTTTGGCAAGTTATCCCTTGCCTGAAATAGAACTTGAAGATGAATATGATCATGAAGTAGAACTTAGTGATTCAATTTTATTTCCTGATTCAATAATGACTCCGGTATCTTCACCTGACTTCAATCTTTTCCCGGAGTCAACATTGGATCCTGTACCAATTCATAATGAAATTGAATCACCCATCTTTGAGGATCATATTGAACTTGACCAATTATACAATTTTGAAAGTCCTATTGACAAATTGGCAAGTTCTCAATTTTTTAATATTGAACTCAAAGAGATATGTGACCTAGATTCTCATATCTGTGACCCAGTTCAACTTTCTGAATCAATATTGACTCCTGTTGTGTTACCAAACTTGAGTAATATTTTAGAGTCAGTTTTGATTCCTCCACTTATCATTCCTGAACTGGAATCACCCAAATTAGGTCACATTCCATTGTTAGAAAATACATGTGGACTGGAGTTTCAACTTCTTGACTTGGACCCAATTTCTGAACCTATTTCGACTCCTGAACCTTTACTTGACTTAAGTCACCTTCCTGAGTCGGTATTAGTTCCTGTCCTTCCTGAGTCCAAGTCAACTGTTTTATCATTTCATACTCCATTCTGGGACGAGGTGGTTGACAAATTTGACTCCGAAATTAGTTCTGGAATATGGAAATTAGATGGGGTCAAATATTTAATAAAAATCCTTCATGGATATATATTTTTAATGGGTTATATTAAAGATAGTGCTGGTGGGTTCCTTCGAGACCCAAGAAAAGTTGATTGGGCCGTGTTTCGTGGACCAATCAGACCACCACCGGAACCACCACCTTAAGGTAACATTTCCTTCCCTGTTGTCTTTTTCATGCATCTATGCATTAATTCATACATTGAGGACAATGCATGAGATAGGTGTGGGGGAGGGTCTAACATAACTTTTCTTTTTCTTTAAAATTAAAAAAAATTAACATTTTTCTTTACTTTTAAAAACTTTTTGAAAAATAGAAACAATATTTTGACTTATTTTTGTAAGAAATTAAGTTAATTTTAAGGAATAGGAAAATCCAAATTAGGATTTCTTATACTTGTCAAAATAAGATTATTTGTTTGATTTTTAGGGTTAGGAAGATAATTTGTCAAAGTAATTTGGTCTTGAACTTTACCTTGATGAAATATGCACACTTCATACACTTACACACTTAGGGTTCAAAAACAAAGATTCTTATGCCTTATTAAAATATATATATATAAACAAATCTAATTATTGATTAGCTAGGTGCTTTGGCCTAAGAAAGCCTTAGTATTTATGCAAAAGATAATTAGATGAGTTTGAAAAAAAAAAAAAAAAAAAGAGAAAAAAAACAAGTCTAATTATTGATTAGCTAGGTGCTTTGGCCTAAGCAAGCCTTAGTATTTATGCGAAAGATGATTAGATAAGTTTGAAAAGAAAGATCCTCTGATTAAGCTGGGTATTTGTGCCTAATAAAGCATAAGTATTCACGCCTAAAAGGGGTACATCATATAATAAAATCCTTAGTTTTGTGGCCTTGTTTGCTCGAGTCTTAAGTCCTAGGGGTGTCTTCTCACCTGGTGCCCTAAGACCGTCTGGTTTGGGAGTCATCGATTAAAGGCTCGTTACATGGGCAGATTAGAAAGCCTAAACTAAGGAATAATACCACTATATATATATATATATATATATATATATATATATATATATATATATATATATATATATATATATATATATATATATATATATATATATATATATATATATCCTCAGGGAAGGATGCGATGAAAGCTTTTCGACTCGATTCCTCTGTATGGTTCAAGTAAGAAAAGAGAGATTAGATCTGAGATAAAAAGATGATATTAAAGACGTGGTTTTGCTGATCTTCTACCACAACCCTATTGCAAGTTAAGGAGCTAGATCTTCATCTTAAGATGTAGGTGATTCACCTTAGGTCATTACAAATAATTCAAGCAAGAAAAATCAATACTAGACTCTAGCTAAGTTACATTATTTAAAAGCCAAACTATGGTTCATCCTAACATCTAGGTACAGCCTAATAAAAGACAAATCTCAAATTTATGCTGTCCTAGTTCTTAAGTTTGAAGTCATGAGAAGTCTTTTTAATATGCAACCTATATTAGGAATTCTAGGTATTTGTTTAATCTTCTAGAAAAGTTATTTTTAAACCTAGGGTTTCTATAGATGTTCATTAATCAGATCTAGGCTTAACTGCTCTAGGGTTGCTTCAAGAATCTCAGCAAACCACTAGAGAGAATTAGTTCTTCATTATTTTTTTTCTTTTCAAATTATTTATATTTTTTTTTGTTTAATGAGAAAGAGTGCAAGGAAATAAAGAAAAAGAAAACCAGAAGAGATCACAGATTAAAACAACAATCAGAGAGATCGCAAAATAAAATAAAATTGCAGAAATTAAATGAGAACAAAAGAGTGACCTTTACTTCAGATGAATCTCCAGTTACAAAATCTTCTCCTTCTCCACAACGTACATGAATGGAAAATACAATTGTGCAGAAATTTAGAAAAAATAGCTAAAAGAAAACCCTAATACGTCTCTGGTTGCCCTTTCTACTGCGCCTGCACGGATATTTATAGTGCATAAGAAGATAGAGTCCCGGATGAAGTTGTAGACGAAATCTGGTAGTCAGACTTATCCAGAATGCCGCGGAATCTTGGGTTTTGCCGCGAATTTGCAGCATTTTTGTCGAATCTGGCCACGCGCTTTGGCGCGTGGCCTCACCTGGTCCTTCCATGTGGGCGCTTGCTTCTGGAAGTATGATCCTGGCTCTTCATATTGGGATTTCGAGATAACTTGATAATCAAGTTACCTAGATTTTGAATTCTCCCAATCTCTTTTAAACGAATTTCCTTATCTCTGCACTCTTTTCATTCTCATCTGCAAGAGTTTAGGGTTGGGTAGAAGTCTATCCTTCCCTCATCTTTGATATTTGCAACTTTAGCCCTTTGTGTATTTGCATTTTGACTTCTTGTAATTGCGCTTTTTCACCTGGGCTTCAAACATGGGCTTGGATCTGGGCTTTTGGGCTCTTTAAGCTTTATTTCTTATTAAAATAATACTTCGAGGCCTGCACACATTAAATAACGAAATATTAATAAATGTGCATTATAATATGAATAAATGTGCAAATGTGATGGTATATATGATGATAATTATGCATTTTTCACTACCTATCAATACACATGCTCCACACAGACACACCCACCATTTGTATGCTCATGTGTACACTTGTACACATTGTGGACGTAAGGGCCACCTTGCTAAATTTTGCTATGATAGAATACATGTTGAGAATTTAGCAAATAAATTTGTTTGGGTTAGAGAAGGTACTAACCCTCATGGACCCAATAAGATATGGGTACCAAAGACCACCCCTAGAGTTTTTGATGTAGGTATGGGTTCTCACATGACGTGAGAGTAGCCGTACCTTGGAGTGGATGCGTTCCGTGCTTAAAGAAAACCATTTGGATGCATCACTTTCAAGGGATGTTTGGTGGAGAGGACCACCATGTTTTGGAGACAAGGAGAGTTGCCTTCTAGGTTTTGGTAACGATTCCTAGCTCCTATTTATTTTTTTCATGCTTTAATATTTATTGTTTATAGCATGTTTCATTGTTTAGTGATTAGTATGAAAATGCCATGTTAATTAGATCCTTGACATACATGTATAGCATTTTGAGACACCCATGTTTAATATGGTCTATTATTTTGTGTTCTCACCGTTTGTTTAGCTATCATGTTTATCATAGGTTTAATAACATGTGGATTTACATAATAATCATGTTTATGTTTATCATGATGATTTTTATCTTGTTTTTAATGCTTCATGATTTGAATATTTGTTTATGTGTTAGTTTTCATTAAGACTAAGATTTATACTTGTACATATAGTGGGCCACAAATAAATCTATATATGTTTGTGCTTGAATGCTTTTTTGAACCCATTAGATGTGCTAGTATAGTCTAGTTTTGATGATTCATACATTTTAAACTTGTATTCCTATTTTTGGATTTGTTTTATGTGTATGAGTTTTTCATTTCATGTATATGTCTATCTTGTCTAAACTATTAGATATACATGTATACCCCTTGAGTCATTTGCTTTTCATGCAAATCTTTATTATGGACTCAAATTGTGTTTAGGGATATGTATGTATACTTCATGTTTGACAAAACATACATATGTCTTGATATGAAAATTTAGTGTTTTTCTTGATTTCGTGTTTATTTGTTTAACTTCATGTATATGTCTATTTTATCCAAATTATTATTATACATATACATCCTTTTTGAGCCACATGCCTTCATGCATATATCTTTGTGAACTCGTTGTGTTTGGATATGTATGTATACTTTAGTTTGTATAGGACATACATATACCTTGAAGACTAAATAATTTTGATGATTTTCATTGTTTCAAGGAATTTTGAGCTTAATTGGAAATTTCATAATGCCATGTCACACATTACTTGTACACTCACCATTTTTAAAATATTTCTCATGAGTATGTTTTCATGAGCATGTATGGACTTTATTGAATATTGAGTGTTTTTAAGTGCTATGTGATTTACATGTGTTTTATGAAAATTATTTTTAGTTTATTCCTTACTTGAAGGATTTCGTACTAGTTTAAAAGATTTTCCATTTAACTAGTTACGGTATTCTTCATTTTGGTAGAGTTTTTCAAACAAAGCTTATTTTCAAATCTATTTTTGAAAACCCTTACCTTCTATGGGAGGTTGGATGGGAGATCATGTTCATGTATGCTTTAAAATGAAAATCATTTAAAACTTGAACCATGATTGGGTGGTAGTTATATGAGATATACACTTGATCTTATTGTTATTTCAATTGGTATCATTGAATTCTTTCAATTGGTATCAATTTTGAACTTTCTTGTATACTCATATATGTTTGTATGTATGTATGTTTCAATTCCAAGAATATCAATTTCTATTGGTATCTATTTTCCATACATATATATGTTTGTGTTTATGCTAAGCTTGAGCTTCAATTTTGTTTCAATTGATTACTTTTAAATTGGTATCAAGCCTACGCATTGTTTTAGTTGGTATTTCATAAAGGGAAAGAAAATTTGATTTTGCCTTTCAATTGGTATTTGTTTTCCACTCTCATACTTTATGATTGAAAATTTCAAATTGGTATCATATGTTCAAAATGAAAATTATTTACAATTGGTATCAAAATTTTTATTTAGACATTCAAAATTTATTATGTTTAATTTCAATTGGTATCAAGATTTTCATATGTTTTGCTTAAAATTGGTATCAATATTTTTTGTTTACTTTCAATTGGTATCAAGATGCTATTCTTTGACATATTTTTAATTGATATCTTAATTGAATGTAATCCCTTATTGACTTTATTTTTGTTTTAGACAAAAAGGGGGGGAATATTGTTTTTCTTGTTTTCAACCTTTTGTTGATTCATTGTTTCGAACAAAAAGGGAGAAGATTTTGTTTTGTTTTGATTTTTACCCCTTTGTTGATGATTGACAAAAAGGGGGAGAAAGATTGTGGTTTATATATGCATATTTGTGTTTTGCATATATTAAGTTTAATTTAGTTTAATTTTAATTGGTATCTAGAGCATGTTTTGTTTTTTTAAACATTTCATTGGTATCTAGAGCCATTTATTGTTTATGCATGATTATGCATTGTTATTCATTGCATATTTATTGTTTATTTGTTTATGCATGAGTTAAGGGGGAGCTTCTTTGAAGCTTAACTTTAATCCATGCATATATAACTCCATGAGTTTTGTCATCATCAAAAAGGGGGAGATTGTTGGCCCAAAGGCCTTCCACCCTAGTTTTGAGGCCTTCCACCCTAGTTTTGATGATGATTAACTCATGTAATTATGTTTACTAATTATCTTGTGATTTTAGTTACAGATCATTGATCAAGATATTAGTTGGTGATTGCTTCAAAAAGAGGAGTTTGGAAGCCTTCACTTGGTGATTCCCGTGCCCGAGCATCAAGATCATACCTTTGCACTCGGTGGATCACGTTTGGGATCGAGTCGGCTTGAAGATTGAAGATCATCAAGAAGACTTAGGTATCTTAATTTAGGTTTGTGTGTTTTAGATCCATGTGTAAAGCTTAGTATAGTTGATATGCTCAAGTGCACAACACACACACGTTTTATGTTTGGTTTTTGGTTTTCATGAATAGATTGATCAAAACAAGTTTAAATAGTTTATATGTATAATAGATGTATTCTAGTTATACATGCATGCTTAAACTTCCTATACAAACTTATTTTGACTATCTTATTCATGTATAGAAAAATCCAAATTTGATAAAAATACAAGTTTTGATTTTTGGTAAAAATGTTAAGACACAAAAATAGTTTCATATGCTTGATATTTGAGCTAAAATATTTATCACATGTTTACATATCAATGCAAAATGATAAAACTATTTTTGGGTATTTTTACAAGAGATAAAAGAATTTTTAGAAATATTTTTAACATATGTTTCTGTCCCAGTTTTGTGGCTGACAGGCCAGGTCGGCCGACCGCACGGGTCGACCGCACCAAGGGCCGGTCAACCCTTGCGGTCGACCGACGTGCACAAGCCTGTGCACGTTTGGCAGACACAGGGACGGTCGGCCGGGCGGCCGACCGGACCAGAGAGCTCTGCTCTCTGTTTATTGGGGTCGACCGGGCGGTCGACCGGGTTACCCCAACGGTCACATTTCTGACCGTTGGCGGTCAGCCGGGCCGACCGACCGGTAGCCTGTCAGGCTGCCAGATCAGCCTAACGGCTAGTTTTGTTTTGGGGCTATAAATACCCCATCTCTTCATGGTTTTATCTAAGATTTTAGAGCTAAAATTTCCTGATACCTTCAGTGTTTTAAACAAGTTTTCAAAATAGTTTTTGTGCCAAAAAGCTTCATTCATTTGTTTTAAGTGTTTTGTTTTATTTCAAAGAAATTAGGTTTTGGGAATTGTTTTTGAGCTAAAATTTCTATATCATTTTTGGTATTTTCCCAAGAGAATTTCTTTGATCAAAACACTTAGTTTTTCCACACTTGAGCTATCTTCTATCCTAATCTATTTAGGATCTTTGTTTGTGAAAAAAGGAAAGTGGTTTGTGGTTGAAAGATACCACCAATTTGTAAACCCTTGATTTCTTGAGTTGCTCCCTCTTTGGTAGAGGTTGAGGTTGTTGTATTGGGTTGGAGTTTGCTCCCTCTTTGGTAGAGGTGGAGATTGGTGTTTACTCCCTCTTGGTGAGGTGGAGTTGGTTGTTGGTTTGTATCCCTCAAGTGTGAGGCGGATTGGTTGTTGTATTGGCTACGGGCCTACCCCTCGGTTGTGAGGCGGTGTTTGAGAGAGGAGTTCGGTACTCCCTTTGTTGTAACAAATCCTCTTCGGTAGAGGTTCCCTCGGTGGGAGATAGTGGATTGGAAATCCTTCACGGTGGTGAAGGCGGGGATGTAGAGCTAGGGGCTCGAACCTCGAAACATATCTTGTTGTTAGCGTTTGATCCAATACTCTCAACTCTCTCTTGTTTATTTGTGCAAAGCATCATTCATTATTCATATCATACATTGCTTGCATTATACCTTGCATATTTCATATTGCTATATCTTGTGTATGCTTGGTTATTTGTGTGTGCCTCAGTTATACTTAACCACAAGAGCTTCACATAGCACCTCAACCCATTCAAGGGGAATCAAGAGGAGTTAGTCCAGAGCCCTTTAGGGGGAATTCGGCTACACTTGTTGGTTGTACTAAGTGTGTTTGCAAAATTTGCATTAGCTTCTGCATTTAGCGCATTTAGTTTCTAGATTAGCATTATCACCTATTCACCCCCCCTCTAGGTGATTTACAATTGGCATCAGAGCACTTTCAACATTCACGTTGCATTGAGGACAATGCATGAGATAAGTGTGGGGGAGGGTTTACTAACATAAGTAGTTTTAAATTTTCTTTCTTTTACACTTCTATTTAGGAACTTTTAAAAAAAAAATTTATATAAAAACTTTTCTTTTCTTTTTACAAAACTTTTTGAAACAAGATAAATAGTTTTGATTTATTTATAAGAAAATTAAGATTATCTTAAGAATTAGGAAGACCTAAAATTATGAAATTTTAAATCGAGTCAAAATAATAGATCTTGTTTAAATTTTAGTATAAGAAGGTAAGATTGAAAAAATAATTTGATCTTTAATTTTTTGCCTTAGATTTATGCACTCCACACTTACATAATTTTTGGGATTGAAATAAAGACTGAAAATACCATAAAAAATGATAATAAAAGTCACTTATTGAAGTTGGGTAATTATGCCTTGGAAGCATGATTATTCATACCTAAAACGGTAGACAAAAATCAAATAATCTCCTTTAGTTTTGTGACCTTGTTTACTCGAATCCTTAAGTCCGAGGGATATTTTCTCATCTGGTGTCCTAAGACCATCTGGTTTGGGAGTCACCGGTTAAAGACTCACTACCCGGGTAAATAAGAAAGTCTAAGAAAATTAAGGGAAGAAAAAAGAGAAAATAAATAATAAATATATAAAAATTAATGGCATGAAAGTTTGAGTCAATATCCCAAAAATCTCCATAGTTCACAAAGTGCATATTTTTCTAAGAGTTTTATGAAAGATCAAAGAATCGATTCAATTTTAAATTCTTACATTTAATTTATAACAAGATTTTGCATTTCGACTTAGTTTAAGGAAGATTAATTTCTGGTTAACTTATGACCTTAGATCACTTATATTTTCACAAAAATACTTGAAAACCTTTCTCTATTTTAAAAATGAGTTTTCAAAATACTAACATTTGATTTTTTTTAATGAATTTTGTGGGTGCAATCCGCTGAAAACTATAAGGAGAGAAAACTTCTCATCTAGGGGAAACTTATTAGAGGTTTAACGGCTTGTTGCACATGCTCAATGCAATCGCGTCATCTGCGAAAGTGGTGTAATAATTTTCTTAGTTTTTTTTATTTTGCTCGGGAGGAGCAAAAAGATAAGTATGGGGGTGTGATTAGTGTCTAATTTTGCATAATTTTTATCACATCCGCATATTTATTTGGTATAAAATTCTGCTAATAAAGTTTTGCTTGCTTGATTCTAGGTCCATAGTGTGCAATGAAGAAGAAGACCTTAAATCATCATTTAATTGGTGATTAAAAGCCTACATGAATAGCCATTGACCTAGAAGAAATGATTCGTCAAAACCAGGGTCAATTTCCAGAAATCGGGACCAGAACTTGACAGGGGACAGACGGGACAGCGCGCGGCCCTAGTAGGACCGCAAAAACGCGGCCTGGGCCGTATTTCCGCGGCCGTACAGCCACGGCGCGCACCTGGCTTCGGGCCAGAGGTTGTCCCCCTGGCGCCCTTTGCCCTGGTGCCTATAAATACCCCTTGGGGTTCCAGAGCAGGAGATATCCAGAAAGTAGTATAGTTTTAAGGTAGTTTTCTTCTCCATGTTGTAGTTTAGTTTAAGTTAGGTTAGTTCTTCTTCTTCCTTTATATTTTTCATTTTGTTTTAGATCTTGTAATAGGAGAGAGAGTGATACATGAGTAGAGTGCAAGAGTGCTTGTAATAGAAGGTGACAAGCAATGAAAGGTGTTCTCTTTACCTCTCTTTGTTTTCTATCTAACTCCTTTTACATGTTTAGCTAATCTTTTCTCTCATGGCAACTAACTACTAACCACTTACAAGTCTAACTTCTTAGTTGATAATCCACATGAATCTAATAGCCTCTACTTGGCCTTGATCTTGTAAGAGCCATTGATGGCTCATGATGATGGATCTAACACTCTAACTTCCTAACTCTCTAACAAGCTAACATTACTTTATTTCATGCTTACTTTTAGTTTTGATGGTTTAAGTGTAACTTGCACTTGTTTTATTCAGTTGGGATGTGATGAGTTACATATGGGTCATGCTTTGTAAAGCTCTTGAACCAAGGATTAGTGATGGCCAATGATACATGTGAGGCAACTATCACTAAGAGGTTAGCATGTTAGTGGAGTCATTAGTAGTTAGTAGCCGTGAGTTTTTTTTTCTTTTTCACTTTGTTTTAGATATACCAAAAATCACAAACATATTCTTTTCTATGTTTCTCACTTCTTCGTGTTTCACCGTACCTCTCTTTTTCATTCTTTCTTTTCCTTTCTTTTCATTCTTTAAAACTTTGAAGAACCGTTAACATACACGTGAACATACCATGTAAGCTTCTATCGCCTTCCGTCCTTGTGGATTCGACTCGTTTTAGTCTCTATGCTATAACAGAAGTATCGAGGAAGCCAAAGCACACACACTTTAAATCTTAACTTCAAAACATACACTTTTTGTGCGTGATCTCCCGATCAACCATCTTATGATGATATTGAAATAAGCAAAAAAGTGTTATTACAAGTTTTCATTGAACTTTTGATCGGTCGCTAATATTGTACATTCATTATCATATTCTCATACTTATTTTAGAGTAAACTCTGCTTTTTTTTAATTATTGTTTAATTTATTTGCAGGCCCATTCCTAAAGGAGAGGGAAGAGAAACGAGCCCAAAAGCCCATCAAATTCTGATTTAAATCAGAATTAATTCGAAGTCAGTAAATCAGGGTAGATCTGGTCGGTTTAGATCGGTTGAAAACCAATTAGAACAAATCCGTACAAATCAATCGGTTAAAGCCAAAGATCAAAGGCCGTTTCGTCACAATTCCAGAGATAAAACTGAAAATTCAGCTGAAGATATAGTCATATCCCGAAACCAGGCTGCTCCACCCCTCAGCTGTGGCCACCTGGCCATAGCAAGGCCGTGGAAACGCGGCATAAGCCGCTGATCCGCAGCTTTGTTAGGGAGTTAGGGGGAGTGCTCCCCCTATCTTCATACGCCTTCCTATGTTGGGTTTTTCCTTTAAATAGAGGGTTTTTCAGAGCGTACAGGGGACGACCATGCAGAGATAAAATTTAATCCACTTTTTCATTCTTTGTAGTGTAGGTTTTTTTTCTTTTCATGTAATTTTCAGTTTAATTTATGTAAATCAGAGGAGGTCAGAGTTTCATAGGAGAATGAGAATGAAGATTGTGCTAAGGGTGACACCAGTGTAAGATTTTGTTCTTTACTCTTATTGTTATGAAATCAAATCTATAGTTCCCCTTTTGTATGTACTTTGTTTTTGAGTTCTTCTTCTCTGCTTTTCTTCTTTTGATACCAATTGCTATCCAAGTGAGTCTTAAAGCATCGAAAGAGCCTTGCCTTTGCGAGTGCCACCGATAGCTCATGACAATGGATTTTGAGTTTCATTTTGTATCACTTCATACTTGCAATGTCTTGATGATATAATGTGGAGGAGATGGGAATCAACTCTTATGGGCTATACGTTGATCGCCTCACTTCAAGGTAACATCATTTGAAAAGATTCAATATAAGCATTTGGCCAAAGGAGGTAAGTAACTTTTAGATTCTTTTCTTTTAATTCTTTAGTTTAGAACACTACAATCTATCACTTCTTTTATCACTCTTTTTCTATTTCTTTGTACATATTATTTCTAGTTTCTCCATCTTCTTAATCTACCATCTTCTTCCTAATTCAGCTTTAACTAAATTTTTCCTTTTTCTTTTAAAGAACTAAAGAAGAACTTTAACTATACTTTGTAGCCTAAAAGAGAACTTACTAAAAGGCTTCCATCGCTAGTCCCTCCTTGTGGATCATGACCCGCATAGCCACTTACTATTGCAGTAGAATTGAGTAACTTGCACTTTTCATTCTTAGTTCTGAAATTCTGTATTTTTATGTGCAGGTCTAATCTCAATCAATTTTTGGCGCCGTTGCCGGGAAGGGACGGTAAGTAATTCTCATTAAAGTTTACATTTTTTTATTAAACTTCTTCTTGGCTTTTGGTGTACAGATTTTACAACAAAGAACTTTTGCTGCAGTGGATATATAAGTGGCCTTGGACTCTGCTCAAGAAAGCAGAGCCAAGAAGTCCTCAGATTTGCTACATTCCTGTGGCAATCTGAGTGAACTACTAACTTATATTTTCTACAGGTTAGCTGAATTGTAAAGTTTATATCTGTAGCTATTAATTTTCTTATTTGTCTCACTGTACTTCCTTTCTAACCTCAACAGTAAAATGATGTTTGTTAAATGCTAAAAATGGTTTAGACTTTACATTTAGGCACGTATCTAATTCGTTTACATTTTACATTACTGTTGAAGAGTGCTGGAGCAAAAGGTACGTTAGCATGGCATATACTTTAGAAAATATTCTTGAGTGATTATTTGCTTGTTGAATGTTACATTTCTTTATCCTGCACACTTTGCACAATCAGTCTTAAGGGCTTTTCCTATAAATAAGATAAGGTGGGGAAGTCATTACCCTCCCTTAGCCCACAAGCAATCTCCTCGCTCACTAACCCAAGCTTAACTAAAACTGAGTAGACGTTGACCATAGGGACATCTCGGACTCAATTAGAATATTATCCTAAGGGGGAAGGTGTTAGAATTTGACTCCTGCCAAATCAGTATCTAAGGAAAGGGATTGAGGGGCAAAACCCTGAAGGTTAGTGGTTTGGCTTAATTAGGCCTGTTGCTTTTGCGCGGATACCTCCCACCAATTTTGCTCTGACCTGGCTGATTAGCTTGTGTCAAATTCTGCAACATACCTCCTGTGGACAGTCTAATCAGTTAGAAGTCGTCTAGGTCAAAAGTCTACCTTAACTTAGTTTAGAATTTTTTTATTTATTTGCTTATTTGTTTTTTTCTTTTTTTTTGTGTTTGACATTTCATGTGTGATATGGCTTATAATAACATTTTTTTTCAATTTTAATGGTACTCCATGTTACACACCAACCTCTTTTTCGGATATTACCAACCCGGTATATCATAACTTTAACAAACATAGTGTGCCGGATTGGTTTTATCCGAATCAAATAATCCATGCCCCAATCTTATGACCATAATTTTCAGAATAATTTCAACTCTTCACAGAGTCAATGGGGATTCACCTCCCCTGAGTCCAATTTTCAACCAACTTGTCCTCCTTATCCACCTTGTCCATAATATTTTCAAGATTCATGCTCAGTTTCACCAGTCCAAAATAAAAAACTATCAATTTTGGAAATGAGTATGCCTGAGTCCAAACAACAATCACAAAATCTGATGGACTCACAATTTCACCACCAATTTCAAAATAACACTTCATCTTTTCAAGACAAATCGCAACAAAATGATGAACCAATCAACTATGAAAAGATGTTTGAAGCCATGACTCAGGCTCAAAACGCTCGTAATCATAACATAGATATGATAGTCCAAACCCTACGTTCTCACCGTTTGACCAGTTCTGATGTCGCTAACCATTGTGTTAGAGCCGAAGAGTCATATTGTTTTGGAAAATAAGGTTCCATTTCAGCACAATCATTTGAACTTGCCAAACCCTAAATTATGAAAGTGACATTGACAGTTTGGCAAGTTATCCCTTTCCTGAAATTAAACTTGAGAATGAAATTGATCATGAACATCAACTTAGTGATTCAATTGTACTTCCTGATTCAATTATGACTCCGGTGTCTACACCTGATTTTAATCTTTTTCCAGAGTTAACATTAGATCTTGTGCCAATTTATAATGAAATTGAATCGCCCATCATTAATGATCATCATATTGAACTTGACCAATTTCATACTTTTAAAAGTCCCATTGACAAATTGGCAAGTTCTTTTTTTTATGAAATTGAACTCAATGAGAAATGTGACCTAGATTCTCAATTTTATGATCCAGCTCAAATTCTCGAATCAATATTGACTCCTGTTTTGTTACCCGACTTGAGTAATATTTTAGAGTAAGTTTTGATTCCCATACCTATCATTCTTGAATTTGAATCACCAATATTAAGTCACATTCCATTGTGAGAAAATGAATGTGGACTTAAGTTCAACTTCTTGATTTGTACCCACTTCCTGAACCAATCTCGGTTCCTGAACCTTTACTTGACTTAAGTCACTTTCTTGAGTCGGTATTAGTTCCCGTACTTCTTAAGTCCAAGTCAATCATTTTATCTTTTCACACTCCATTTTGGGACAAGGCGGTTGGCAAAATTGACTCCAAAATTAATTATGGATTTTGAAAATTAGATGGGGTTAAATTTTTAATAAAAACCGTTCATATATACATCATTTTAGTGGGTTATATAAGAGAGATTTCTAGTGGATTCCTCTGAACTCCACGAAAAGTCGTCTGGGCTGCATTTTGTGGACCGATCAGACCACCACCGGAACCACCACCTTAAGGTAGTATTTTCCTTCCCTTTCTTCTCTTTCATACATCCATGCATTAATTCATACTTAGGTTTTTCTTTTTATTAAAAAATAAATTTTTTTTAACATTTTCTTTACTTTTAAAAAAACTTTTGAAAATAGAAACAATATTTTGACATATTTTTGCAAGTAATATTTTCTGCAAATGATAATTTTACCTGTGATCACCCTGCATACTGCTAATTAATTAACAGTAACCTATTAGTTGACGAATTAAAAAAATTTAGACTCTTGCATCATAGGCACGTGTCTATTTAAATTACTTAATTTTTGTTGAAGAGTGCTAGCGACAAGGTACGTTCGCATTGAATATAGACTAAGAAGCACCCTTGGCTGATTTATTGCTTTTGAGTGAATTCTTACCGATTGTTTTACATGTGAACTAAATCACTTTAAAGGCAAAACCCATAAACAATATAAGGTGGGGATGTCATTACCCTTCCTTGACTCACAACCCTAAAATAAAAATTTGACTAGATGTTGGTCTTAGGTTAACTCAGGCTCATTAATAGATTAACTGAAGGAGGAAGTTGTTTGAAATTAACTCTTGCTAAATCGGTGTCAAAGGCAGGGGATTAAGGAGCGAAACCCCAAAGATTAGTTATTTGGCATAATTAGGCCCATCTTTAACAGATACCTTCTACTGATCTTGCTACCTACCTAGCTAATTAACTTGTGGTTAAGGTCGGCAATATACCTCCTAAAGACGGTCTAAAGTTAGGAGTCGTCAAGTCTAGGCTTACCATATATTAGGATTTTTGATTTTTTTCTTCTTGATTGATTGGGTGAACTTGCTTGTTTAACTGTGCATGTCAGCTTGATCGAGAGACCCAGTCACATCTAGGCTAACTAGGAAAAATTCACCACCCGAATAAAAATCTGATCTACACATGGCACAACCACCATCGCTGCAAGATAGGTTCTATCCTATTAAGACCTCTCTTCCATCTTCCATGCAGCTCCCCGATGTGGGAGACAACCGATTTGAGCTGAAACCACAATACATCAACACTCTTCCTAAGTTTCATGGATTTGAATCTGAGGATGTATACTTTTTCATAAGGGAATTTGAGGAAGTAAGTCTAATGATGAACATACCCAACCTAGGAGTAGATGTCGTTAAGTCACGTTTTGTCCTATTCTCTTCGAAAGACTTAGCAAAGAAATGGCTCCACAGTGTAGAAGCCGGTTCCATATCATCATGGGATAATTTCATCATGGCCTTCTTGAAGAAGTTCTATCCCATTCACATGACTGTGCAAATTAGGAAAAGTATCTTACAGCTTAAGCAACCAGCTAATGAACCTTTTTGGAGGTACTTCAAATGTTTTAAAGACCTCCTTGCCCAATGCCCTCACCATGGGATAGAGAAATGGTGACTTTGCAAAGCTCTTTATGATGGATTAGAATATCAAACGAAAACCCTATTAGAATTCATGTGCCAAAGAGGATTTTTGAAAAAGAACGAAGATGAAGGATGGTTATTATATAAAGATTTGGCTGATAAGACCATCCAATGGGAGCCAACTCTGAAAAAATTTTAGGACTAACGACCCTAACTTTTCTAAAGGAGATGCTCATTCTATTGAGGCAAACATAACTATCGAAGCTAAACTAGCTGATGTAATGTAAAGACTAGAAGCTCTATAAACTAAAGAACCAGCTCGGTGAACCAAGTCAGCCCAACACCTTCAGCGGGTTCTACTTACTATCAAGCCATGAACTACGTGTTTAAGGAATGTCCTGTCTTTTTAGCTTATCAAACGTTGCCCGAGCATATGAATGCAGCCTTCACAAGGCCCGTTAACAATCCGTATTCATCCACCTATAATTCCGGTTGAAAAAATCACCCAAATTTCTCATGAGGCCCAAACAACAATGATCAAATAAGGCCCAAATTCTCCAATAATTTCCAACAATTTCCTTATCAACAAATTTCCCAAACCAAAGTCTTCCAGCCTCTTTCCAAAATTCACAAATGAAAATAAGATTCTCCAATATGGAAAGAAAGGTAGACACTCTAGTTAAGAGCCAAGAAACACTAGCTCAAGTCATGACTAGGATAGAGATGCAACTGAGTCAACAAGCTAATCCAATTAGTGAAAGACAAAAGGAAACTCTACCAAGTCAATCATTACCAAATATTAGGAATCCTAGGCAAGCCAATGAGGCTTAAGACCCAAACCAGTGTAACTTGGTTCATACGTTGAGGTCAGGGAAACAAGTTGATAATCAAGTATCTATACCACCGGACCCAGCTCAAACGTCTACTCCATCTAGTTCCGCTCCACCTCCACAAAACTCTAAAGAAACCGAAGTTGATAAATCAGCAAAACAAGTGCACCAACCTATAGCCCTATTTTCGAATAAGCTTTGGAATAATAATAATGCACATATGGAGAAAATACTTGAGGTGCTCAATCGAGTTACGCTTAATATACCACTTCTTAATGCAATCCAACAAGTCCCTAGTTATGTCAAATTCCTTAAGGACATGTGACCAAGAAAAGAAAGACAAATGTGCCGAAGAAGGTTTTTCTGTCCACTAACATTAGTGAGCTATTGTGCAACCAAATCCCAGTCAAGTATCATGGTTGCCCCACCCTTTCTTGCACAATGGTCAAGTCGAGATTAGTAGAGCTCTTCTCGATTTGGGAGCAAGTATTAATTTGCTTTCCTTCTCCGTATATCAATAACTTGGGTTAGACAAACTCAGTCTAACTCAAGTTATAATCCAGTTAGCTGATCGATTAATTAAGGTTCCAAAGGGAGAAATCAATGATGTCCTTATACTTGTAGGAGAATTCATTTACCCAGTAGATTTCATTATTTTAGAGGCACAACCTGTGCCTAATCCTAGGTCCCAAACTCCCGTCAACTTGGGACATCCATTCCTTGCAACTGCTAATGCAATCATAAATTATAGAAACGGATCCATGAGATTGACTTTTGGAGACATGACCAAGGAAGTTAATGTTTTCAACTTAGGTAAACCCCCCTACGATATGGATGACCAACCTTTTAAGGTCAATTTAATTGAAAATATGACTAGTGAGCATAGAGAGGAGATAGAACTAGAAGCAAGGTGTGATACTGAGTTGGAATATGAGGATTTCAACCTTGACGAGATGGTCAAGTCTACGATTGAGTGGGCATCAAGCCCAAGTTCATTAGATCAGGAGCCAATAAGTTTTACTCCTCCACCTATCAGGTTATTACCTTCCATAGAGCTAAAAATCTTACCCAAGCATCTCAAGTTTGCCTACCTAGATGAACAAGAGACTCTACCAGTTATAGTTGCATCCAACTTAACTAACAGACAAGAGAAAGACCTTATAACAATCCTTAGGAAGCACAAGAAAGCCATTGGTTGGACAATGACCAACATAAAGGGATTAAGTTCAACTATAGTTCAACACCGAATTCATCTAAATGAGGAGGCAAAACCAAAGAGTGAACCGTATCGTAGGTTAAATTATATCATGCAAGAAGCGGTACAAGCTGAAATAGTAAAACTTTTAGATAATGGGATAATTTATCTCATTTCTAATAGCCAATAGGTCAGCCCAATCCACGCGGTACCTAAGAAATCTGGTTTTACAGTGGTAGAGAATGACAAATAAGAGTTAGTTCAAATGAGACTCCCTATAAAGATTCGAGTTTGCATTGACTATCGTAAGTTAAATACTGCCACCCTCAAAGACCATTTTTCTCTTCCATTTATCGACCAAATGCTTGAACGATTAGCTGCATGAGTAATACTATTTCTTGGACGGTTACTAGGGGTACAATCAAATCCCCATACCCCTAGAGGACCAAGAGAAAACAACATTCACGTGTCCATTTGGGATGTTTGCTTATCGTCGAATGCCTTTCGGTTTATGCAACATCCCTGCGACATTTCAATGTTGCATGTTAAGCTTATTTTCTGACATGGGCGAACGTTTCTTAGAGATCTTCATGGACGATTTCTCCATCTATGGAGACTCTTTCGACCAATGCCTCCATCATCTAGAACTTGTACTCAAACGATGCACAAAAAAGAATTTAACCTTAAACTGGGAAAAGAGCCACTTTATGGTACAAAATAGGATTGTCCTAAGTCATGAGATCTCTAGAAAAGGAATTGAAGTGGATAAGGCGAAGATAGAGGTTATAACCAAGCTTTCCACACCCAAATGTGTGAAAGACATCCATTCCTTCTTAGGACACGCTGGTTTCTACCGTAGGTTCATCAAGAATTTTAGCAAAATTGCTAGACCCTCAACAAGCCTTTTAGCTAAAGACATGCCCTTCATCTTTGATGACGAATGTCTTAACGCCTGGGAAAAGCTCAAAATAAAACTTATCTCTACGCCCATATTTTTTGTCCCGAATTGGTCCAAACCATTTGAGATTATGTGCAACACTTCTGATTTTACCGTAGGTGCTGTCTTAGGACAACGCATAGATAACAAGCAGCATGTAACTACTATTCAAGTAGGATGCTTAATGATGCCCAAGTAAGCTATACTACAACTGAGAAGGAATCTTTGCAGTAGTGTTCGCATTAGAGAAATTTCGCCCGTACTTGGGACTAAAACCATGATATTCACCGACCATTCTGCACTTCGATACCTAATGCTCAAAAAGGATGTGAAGGCCTGACTCATTCATTAGATCCTCCTCCACCAAGAGTTTGATCTCGAAATTTGAGATAAGAAGGGTGTCGAAAATGTCATCGTCGATCATCTCTCTCGTGTTCCAAATGCCCCTTCCAACGAGTTGCCATCAATGATAACTTCCCCGATGAACAACTCTTAGCTACTTTTAGGGAATCATGGTATGCTGACATAGTTAACTACATAGTCATAAACAAAATCTCATCCCATTGGTCAAAACAAGATGTATATCGGTTCTTTCTCAAGTCCGATATTTCATTTGGGAGGAACCTCATCTTTTTAAATATTGTTCTGACCAAATCATTAGGAGATGTATTCCCGATGAGGAAGTAAAGAGTGTCCTAACCTTTTGTCATGAACTTGCGTGCAGTGGACACTTTGGTCCCCAAAAAATAGCCAAAAAAGTTCTACAGAGTGGGTTCTATTAGCCCACTTTGTTTAAAGACGCATTTGACTTTTGTAAAATGTGTACAAGATGCCAAATGATAGGAAAGATTTTGAGACATAATATGATGCCCTTAAACCTAATTCTAGAAGTAGAACTCTTTGATGGTTGGGGCATTGACTTTATGGATCCCTTTCCTGATTCATTTGGGCACCAATATATCTTGTTGGTTGTGGATTACATATCCAAATGGGTTAAAGCCATCCCTTGTAAGACAAATGACAACAAAGTTGCTGTCAAGTTCTTGAAAGAAAATATCTTTTCACACTTTGGAACCCCTCGTGTCATAATTAGTGATAATGGTACACATTTTTGCAATAGAACTTTTGAAGCTCTTATGCGAAAATATGCTATAATACATAAGTTATCCACACCTTACCATCCTCAATCCAGTGGGCAGGTAGAAATCTCAAATAGGCAAGTTAAGCTTATTGTGGAAAAAACTGTGAATCAAAATAGGAAGGACTGGTCCACCAAATTGGTAGATGCCTTATGGGCATGTAGGACTGCCTTTAAAACTTTTCTAGGGTTGTCTCCTTATAGGCTAGTCTTTGAAAAGGCTTGCCACCTTCCTGTTGAGTTAGAGCACTGAGCCTTATGGGCAATTAAACAGCTGAATTTTAATCTAGATAAGGCTAAAGCACTTCAGAAATTACAAATTTCCAAACTTGAGGAGTTAAGGAACGAGGCTTATGAAAATGCGAAGATTACGAAAGATAGGGTTAAGGTTTTTTATGATAAATTCATCATGAGAAAAACTTTTGTCTAAGTTTAAAAGTCTTACTCTATAATCCTAGACACCTTTTTCTAGGAAAGTTGAAATCAAGATGGACAGGGCCTTTCGTTGTTAGGATAGTGTTTCCACATGGAGCATAGAGATATGCGACAATAAGAATGGTAATGAATTTAAGATAAATGGTCAATGTTTGAAACCATTCTTGGAATCAGTACCGGAAGCAGACACAACCATGGGTCTTTTTGACATAATGTATCAGAAACTCTACCTCTTTGTTAGTTCATTCATGCATTTATACATACATTCATATATTGAGGACAATGCATGAGATAAGTGGGGGGGGGGGTAATGAACTAACATAAGTCTAACATAACATAAAACTAACATAAGTCTAACATAACATAGGAAATTAAAAAAAGTAATAATAAAAAAATAAATAAATAAATAAAATAAAAAATTGAAAGAGGAAATAATATTTTGACTTATCTTTTGTAAGTAATTAAGTTAATTTTAAGGATTAGGAAAATCATAATTAGGATTTCTAACTATTTTGTCAAAATAAGAGTATCTATTTTATTTTTAGGTTTAGGAGAAAAAATAGAAAAAATAATTTAGTCTTGATATCTTTATCTTGATGAAATATACATGCTTTGTACACTTACACATTTGGGATTCAAAACAAAAACTCTTGTGTCTTAAGAAAAGTATATATAAATAAACAAACCTAATTATTAATTAGCTAGGTACTTTGCCTAAGAAAGCCTTGGTATTTACGTGAAAGGTAATTTGGTAAGTTTGAGTATATATATATATATATATATATATATATATATATATATATATATATATATATATATATATATATATATATATATATATGTATGTATGTATGTATGTATGTATATATGTATATATATATATGTATATATGTATATGTATGTGTGTATGTGTGCATTAACATATCTAATAATCAACTAGTTAGGTCTTAGGGCCTCAAGAAGTCTTGAAACCTACACGAAAGAATATTAGATGGGTTATACATATTAAAAAAAAGAAGTTCTTAAAGGGCAACGAAGTGGTAATACTTCGAACTTCTTACAAAAAAAAAAGAGAAAAGTAATAAATATATATGACAATAGAGTTGTACTTGAAGAATCCCAAGTAAAAAAAAAATTTTATGCTCACAAAGATGCATATGCCTTAGGGCAAAGATAATAGACTCGATAAGAAATTCAGTTTAAATCCTAACCTAAATTAATAAATAAATATTTGAATAAAAACTAGGTATAAGAATGATCAATTTGGTAATCAAAAAGCTTATAAATTGCTTAATTTTTATAAAGATATTTCAAATATTTTCCCTCTTTTAAAATGGAATTTCAAAAATACTAACATTTTATTTTTCTTTCTTTATGGATTTTGTGGGTGTAATCTACTGAAAACACTCACGAGACAACACTCGTCCTCTAGGGGTAACCTAAAAGTTTAACAACTTGTTACACCTGTTAAGTACAATTCTGTTACCTACGAAAGTGATATTAGGATAGTTAGATTAGTTTTTTTTATTTTTTACTCATGGACGAGCAAAAAAATAGGTGTGGGGATGTGATTGGTCATCAATAATGCATATTTTCATCACATTTCTATACTTTATTTTTATAAAATATTACTATTTAATTCATTTATTGTTTAGTAATGTGTAGGCCTCCATGATCAAAGAAAGCCCAAGAAAAAGCCCAAAAGAAGCCCAAAAGCCAACAAGAAATATGAAAATAAAGATTAATTAGGGAAGATAAAGGAAGCATCTTTTCTATCTCATTTAAATTTAGGTTTTAAATTAATTTAATTTAAAATTTAAAGGAGGAGAAGGATAGAATAAGATGACTCATCATCCTAATTAAAAATAGTGGTAGACTTCTATTTGAATCTAGTTGCTTGAACTATAAGATGAAGATAAAGGGGAGAAAATATGAATTTGATTCGGATTTAGAGATAGCTTGGTCTCCAAGTTATCTAAAGAGATCGTCATATTTCAAAATCCAAAGATCAAAAGAAGAGTCTGCGGATAGATCACCAGATGGACGGACCGGAGGAGGCTACGCACCAAAGCGCGTGGCCATTGGCCACGCTTTTGCCGTGAAAACGCGACAAAAGCCACGTTTCCGCGGCCTTGTTAGCACAGTTGGTGTGACGGTTGAGGGACAATGTTGTACTAAGACTCTACTTCTCAAATCCCCTATAAATACTCCTGTAGAGTAACAGAGGAGAGCAGATCTCAGAAGCTCAAGCTTAGGGTTTTCTTTAGATCCTCTTTCTTTTCAAATTTTCATGTATTATTTTGTTTTTTATTTGGAGAACAAGATTGCTAAAGAAGTAAAAGAGATTTGTAATTGACCGGTGACATCCAATAAATAAGGTTCTTTATTCTTTATATTCCTCTTATTTTTCAACTTAATTTAGTTTTTATTGCTTTAGCTTATTTGCTTTTCTTCTTTTAATTTTGATGCAACTTTTCTCATTCATAATAGTTATTAAAAATAAAAATAAAAATATGAGTAACTAATTAAACTTATAGTTTGCTAATCTCTCGATCAACCTAAGTTTTGTTTAAAAGACAAACTGATTGAAATCTATGCTTGTTAGAAACCATAGGATTAAATTGATGTTCTTGAAGATGAATAAATAATTAGGTTTAACTAATTTAGGGTTGCACTTTTTAATGGTTACTCTTAGTTCATATTTAAATACTTTGATAGTATCATGTTAATTTTAAAAACGACTTTTCTTATGCTATGCTTAGAAATTAGGATGAGCTAAAGTTTAATTTTAATTATTGCATACTAATTAGGGTTTACAATATTTTTACTCATCTTACTTGATTCTCAATCAAAACCCTAGGGTAGATAATTCTATGTAGATTCAATATGATGTTCTTTCTTTTTAAACTAATAATTGTTTGTGGTAAATGATTAATGGATTATAAGTTCTTTGCTTAATTAAATCTTTTTCTTAAAATCAATATCTCTTTTTTCAAGCTAACTGTTAGAGAAATTGTTCCGAAAAGCTTCCATCGCATCCTTCCCTATGGATCGGCCCGTCTAGTCCTCGCTACACAGTTACATTGAGAAGAGACTAAGAAATTTCTGACTTTAACTCTTTCTTTATTTCAATTCAAAAATTTCTCTCTCAATCATAGGCCCATAAGCATTCACTTAACTTATTATCCCAGTCGCGTTGGCTTTTCAAGATGAGTTTCTTAAGAAGTTTCCTGATGGTCTTATTGAAAGCTTCTGCAAGGTCATTAGTGGCTGGATAGTATATCAATGAAGACACACTTTGAATTCTAAATATGTTGCAGAATCTTTGGAAGGCTTAACTGACGAACTGAGGCCCATTATCATGGACAATTCATCGTGGCAAGCCAAAGCGGTAGACCACGTGATGTTTAATGAACTTGAACATATTATATGTCTTTACCTCCCTCAAGGGGATACTTTTAGCCTATTTGTAGAAGTAATCAGTAATGGCTAAGATAAACCGGTGTCCTTTGGACGAAGGTAGGCTGATAGGATCAACCATGTCCATTCTCCACATTTGAATAACCAGGAAGAAGTTGTAAGGTGAAGATGTCCTGGTGCCTGGTGAATGAATTCACCATGGATCTGACAAGCGCAACATCGCTTAACGTAAGCGATGGCGCCGGGGATCATCTTTGGCCAATAATATTCCAGTCTTCGGAGTCAATCTCCAAGTTTTGGACCGGGTTGGTAAGCTCCGTACATACCGTCATGAGCCTCTTTGAGTGCTTCCTGAGCCTCTTTATGTGATAAGCAGTAGAGGAGGATTCCATCATGCGATCCACAATACAGTGTTCTTGTGATCACATTATAGTAGAATTTAAAGGCTTTCCTTTTAATGGCAGCCACCTCTTTAGGGTAATGAGGTAAAATGTCGTACAATGCATAATCGATATACAAGAAGCTCTAATCCCTGAACTCTAGACCTGCTGAAGTCTCTAGAGTTTCTTTGACTTGAATGTACCCTGCTGGAATCTAATCATTTTTAAGGGAGAGTTTTGGATAGTACAGGTCATGGCTTTTGATAAGTACTTTCTCTGCTACTCGTCTGGCAGAGCCAAAGAAGCAACGGGAGATTCCAGTACATCTGCATGCGCATTTTGCTAGCGAGGTACATGATCGATGTACAAGTTTCTTAACCTCTCTGCCATGTGGATAGTTGTGTTGTGATAGGGTACCAAGTCTTCATGTCTGACTTCGTACTCCCCGCGAACCTGATTAATGATGAGCTTTGAATCACCATATGGTTCGAGACTTTTAACGCCAATCTCATCAGCGATTTGCATCCCAATCAAGAGAGCATTGTATTTCGCTACATTGTTAGAATGTAGCTCAGTAAATGAGAATGCATGAGAGATCACGTAGTTCTATGGGAAGACAAGTACACCCCCACTCTTACTATGATATTTCCTCAAGGACCCATTCTTGATACACTGTCGAAGAAGAGTTGTCACACCTGTCCTTCAAAAGACGTCTAGGTCAAGCAAATTTCAGCGACTCCGTCTGGGAGATCTTCATAAAGTATGGTTGTCCTTGGATCTGGATGCTCAGCCAAGAAGTCTGCCACTGCCTGTCCCTTCACAGCTTTTTGTGGCAGGAATTGCATCTCATATTAAGAGAGCAATATAGCCCATTTTGCCAATCGACCATTCAGTGATGATGGTTTCATCATAAGCAATCTTAAAGGATTGACTTTTGATATGACTGTTGGCCCAAAGGCCCATCGCTCTAGTTTTGATGATGATTAACTATGTAGTTATAGTACTAATGAACTTGTGTTTAATCAATCTCAGATATTTGATCAAGATCTTAGTAGGTGTTTAGCTTCAACAAAGGATTCAAAGTCAAGTTTTGGAGCTAGCACGTGTTGATTCAAGAGCTGCGCATCAAAATTACATCAAGTATTAAAAAGGACTCTAGCTCATTGGATCAAGGTTTCGACTAAGTCAAGAAGAAGAAAAAGATTTTTCAAGAGAAGATTTTCAGAAGACTTGTGTCGAGTTTTGTAAGTGCTAAGATTTATTTTTACATAAAATGTAAAGGATAGATTAGTTGGTGGATTGCTCAAGTTCATACACACATACACACAAGATTTATATGTGTTTTAGAAAATACCGTTTTGATTTTTAAGCTTCAAACTATACATGTGTTTTATCAAAACCTATTTTAGAGCTTATTGTCAAAAACATAAATATTTCATCTTATATGTGTATTGGATCATATCCATATATACTAAGCTTCAAAAGTGTTTAAAATATCTTGTTTTTGTATGTGGAGAAGTTTTGAAAAAATCGTTTTTCAATTTGGAGATTGTTTTTAAAAAATACAATTTTTATATAAGGCAAAAATTTCTATATCACAAAAATGGTTCAAATTATTTGTAATACGAATTGATTTTTAATCATACATGTTTGTATATCAAAGTATATTATGAACCTATTTTTGTAGAATTTATGAGATTTTATGGGATTTTTTAGAGTTAAAAAAACCAAGTTTTAATCCCTATTCATGGCTGACCAGGTCTTCTGGCGGTCGACCGGGCCGATCGACTGAGCCAGAAGTCGGTCGACGCCAGAAGTCGGTTGACCGGGCGGTCGACCGATGTGCACGAACGTTCACAACCAAGGGCTGATCGACCGCACGGTCGACCGCTAGAGAGCTCTGCTCTCTGTAAATGGCCCCAGTCGACCGCCCAGTCGACCGATGTGCACGAATGTGCACAGCCAAGGGCCGGTCGACCGCCAGAGAGCTCTGCTCTGTGTAAATGGCCCTGGTTGACCAGGCGGTCAACCGATAGGTCAATGGCCTATAACGGTTGACCGTCCGGTCAACCACTTTTCCCAACGGTCAAAATCCGACCGCTGGAGGTTGACTAGCCGGTCGACCGTCAGCCGGATTTCCTGCTGAGTTGGACCCCAACGGTTAGTTTTTGGAGGCCTGTAAATTGGGGTTCCCTGGAACTGTTTTCAATAAGATTTTAAATGGATTTTCAAGCTAGTTTTTCCTACCTTTCTAAGTTTTTATCTCTACTTGTTTTAGAGCCAAATACTTTCATGTCAAAAGGAGAGTTTTTAAGAGTGTTTTATAAAAGAGATTTCTTAAGTTTTGCACCACAAATCTATTCTAATTTTTCTCACACATACTTGAGCTTTCCATTTTCATATCTATCCTGTAGGAGGGTTATTGTGAGAGTGCTTTCAGATGATCGAAGTGTTGAGATCACCAAAATGTTCTATCTTATATTTGAGGAGGTGAACTTACGGGTTCGTGTTGTTTCGAGTTCTTATGGGAGCTCGGTGTAGAGGTGCAGCCTCGGCAAGCTAGTGTGCTTGCGTGTGTTGTTCTTGCGGGAACAAGAGAGGGACTAGTGAGTCTAAGGAGTTCTAGTTTGAACTCGTTGTAAGTGTTGCGACACCGAGTGATCCGGTGGGATCGATTCTAGTGGAAATCCTTCATAGTATTAAAGGCGGGGACGGAGAACAAGGGTTCTCGAACCTCGAAACAAATCTCCCGTGTTTGCGATTACTCTCTATCTATCTCTCACTTGTGTTTATATCTTGCATGCTTATATTGCTTTTATCTTTATATACTTGATATATCTTGTGCATTATTGATATATACTTGGGATTGTTTGCTCACACTTGTATTCAACCAAGGGAGCCATAGCGGCACCTCCACTCTTATCTAGAAGAATCTTAAGGAGATAGTCCAAAGCCCTTCACCAGAAATTCAGCTACACTCTTATGTTATACCTTGTGTGTTAGCTTAATAGTTTTTAGTTTGCATAAATAGTTTTTAATTCTATATTATTCTTCATTTGATTAGCTAGTCACCTATTTACCCCCCCTCTAAGTGATTTCAATTGGTATCAGAGCTTGGTGCTCTTGATTTGGGTCTAACAACCTAGAGTTAAAGATCCTTATTTTTAGCTAATCATAATATTTATTTACACACACATGGATTTCATGACACCTCCCATGTTTGACATTCTTAATATCCAAACTTGAAAAGTTAAGATGTCATTGTACCTCAAAGCCCTAAACATTCATGTTTATGTTGCCACTATTAAAAATTTATATTGTTTAAATGGCAAGCATCTAGAGGGTAACTCAAAAGCCATCCATGCTTTAAAGTCAATCTTAAATGATGATTATTTATGTAGGGTTGCTAACTTTGATTTGGCTTTTGTAGCATGGAACACTATAGTCTCCCTTGGCGAATAAAAACAATATTATGTGGGGAGGGACTCGGATGAGGGAAGTAATGCTTCCAACTTATGCTACATGGTCCAAGGGGATAACCCCCTTGAGGTAAATTCCGAATCCGAGCTTGATGAGGACGTTGACTTGTCATATGATGAGCTTGCTTTATTTTGTCAACAATTTCTTAAAAAATATGATTTACTTAAAAAGGACCATAAAAGATTGAAAAATAAATATAAGTCCATTTCAAAAGAAAAGGATTCTTTTCAAAATAAACTTGAAAATGTTTCAAAAGAAAATGAAGCTTTGAAAAAGGAGAATATATCCATATTTTCTAAATTAAATGATATTTGTGAAGGAAATAATTCTTTGAAGAATAAAATTAATTTGGTGGAAAAGGAAAAAGAAATTGTTTTGAAAGAAAATAACTCTTTAAAAAGAAAATTTGTTTCAAAAGAAAAAGTAAATATTTCTAAAAAGAAAAGAATTGTTGATTCTCATTCTTTCCATGCTCTTCATGCCACCATTGATAAAAATGAGATTCAACTTTTGAAAAATAGAATAAATTATTTGAGATCAACTTTGAGCAATTGTGCATTCAACCATTCTAAATTGGAGACCTTGTTTCAAAAGAAACAGGCTCCACATGTTCATGCACATCACCCATGGCATACATATACACACTTTGCACATTATGATCATACTCATTCACATATGCATGCTAGAGTGTACAAATGTACAAATTGTGGCTGCAAAGGCCATCTTGTAAGATTTTGCTATGATAGAGTAAATTCTTTAAATTTTGCAAATAAAAATGTTTGGGTTCTTTATGATGCTAAACCCGGTGGACCCAAAAGAAAATGGGCACCAAAGTTCCCACCACTTGTGTTTGATGCAGGTGTGGGCTCTCACATGACGTGAGAGGGTTGGTGCCTTGGTGGTGGATGCATGAGCTAGATGGATATACAAAATTGATGCACCACTATCAAGGAAGTTTGGTAGGAGAACCACCATGTTTTGGAGGCTTAGAGAATAGTGCATATGGTTTGGTAACTATCTCTAAACTCCTATTTAACTTAACAAGCTTTAATATGAATGTTTTTAGCATGTTTTGCTTTTGTGCTTCATGTGATGAATACTTGTTTAAATGTAATTTTCATTAAAACATGTGTTTATCCTTGTACAAGTAGTGAGCGATATTTGATTCTTATATGTTTATACTTCATTGCTCATTTGTACTCATTACATGTACATGTATGACCTAGTTTTGATGATTCCCTCATTTACACTTGTTTTCCCTATTTTTGTAAATGTATTGCTTCATGTATATGTTATTCTTTTTTAAAACTAATAAATATACATGTATACCCTTGAGTCACTTACCTTTATGCTTACATTATGGATTCGTTTGTGTTTGAGATATGTATGTATATTGTTAGTTTTGATAGAACATACATATACCTTGAAGCTTGATTTTAATAAAAAAATACATTTTTATGATTTTCAAGTTTTTGATAAAAGAATTTCATGTTTATTTTTGAGCTTTATTGATTATTTCATGAATATGCTATTCACATAACTTTTGTACACTCACATTATTTGTTTCCTCATGATTTTGTTTCATGAGCACATTTTTGAGCTTTATAGATTTCGATTGTCAATTTTTGTGTACTTAGCAATGATTCATGGGATACATGATTTGGTTTCATGTTTGAAGGATCTTTAACTAGTTTTTTAAAAATTATTTTAAACTAGTTATTTATTCTTCATTTGGTAGTATTTTCAATCCACAATTATTTTCAAATCCTAATTTTGAAAACTTCTACCCTTAAAGGGCGGATGGATGGGCGACCATGCCTTATATGCTTTAAATTGAAAATCTTTTAAATTTGTGCATGAATAGGGTGGATAGTTATGAGTAACACATATGATCTTCATGATATTTCACTTTTGTATACTCATAGTTGTTTCTATATATGTATGCTTCTAAATCTTAAATAATATCAATTTCAATTGATATTTTCTTTTTCATACATATATATGTTTTGATTGTGCTTGATTTATATTAACTTTACATGTTTAAAGCACAAATTATGTAATAACTAAGCTTGACTAATTTTTAAATGTTTATTGGTATCTTAATGAGCTTATGCATTATTTTCAATTGGTATTTCAATTGATATCAAAATATACTTCTTATTTTACCTTTTAATTGGTATCAAAAAAAATTTACAATGTTTCAATTTTAATTGGTATCAAAATTTATTTTTGTTGACTTGAGAAAATTTTAAAATTTTGTTTTAAAGTGATTTCAAAATTTGTTGATGTATATTGCCTATATGCAAGGGGAGCTTAACATCTCTTCTATATATACATTCATGTTGAGTGTATCTTATATTGAGGAGCTTGACATCTCTTCTATATATACATTCATATTGAGTGTATCATATATTGAGGAGCTTGGCATCTCTTCTTTTTGTGGTGTAAGGGGAGCTTAACATCTCCACTCATACATTGTATATTATACTTTATGTGAGTTAGGGTTTTGTCAGCCCTTCTTCATGTAATGGATGTATGCGGGGAGAGATAACTTAACGTCTCTCTCTTCATGAATGTATATCACATATATATCTTTATTGTTTGATTTATTTTCGCCCTTTTGTTGATGAATTGACAAAAAGAGGGAGATGGATCTTGAGAGTTTATATATGCATGTTTATTTTCTTGTTTATGCATATATGTTTTGTTTATGGAAAAAGTGGAGAAGAATTTGGTGAGTTTATGAAGCTTTATCTCCTTGTTTATGCATATATATTTGTTTTGTTTTATGCACTTCATCGAACATATTTATGTTTATTGTTATGCATGAGTTAAGGGGGGGCTTCTATGAAGCTTATCTTTAATCCATGCATATATAACTCCATGAGTTTTGTCATCATCAAGAAGGGAGAGATTGTTAGCCCTAAGGCCCATCGCTCTAGTTTTGATGATGATTAACTCATATAGTTATAGTACTAATGATCTTGTGTTTAAGCAATCTTAGATATTTGATCAAGATCTTAGTAGGTGTTTAGCTTCAAAAAAGCTTCAAAGTCAAGTTTTGGAGCTAGTACTTGTTGATTCAAGAGCTCGCACATCAAGATTACATCAAGTACTCAAGAGGAGTCTGACTCATTGGATCAAGGTTTGGACCAAGTCAAGAAGAAGAAGAAGATTTTTCAAGAGAAGATTTTCAGATGACTTGTGTCAGGTTTTTTAAGTGTTAAGATTTATTTTTAGATAAAATGTAAAGGATAGATTAGTTGGTGAATTGCTCAAGTTCATATATGCACACACAAAATTTATATGTATTTTAGAAAATACCGTTTTGATTTTTAAGCTTCAAAGTATACGTGTGTTTTATCAAAACCTATTTTAGAGCTTATTGTCAAAAATATAAATATTTTATCTTATATGTGTAGTGGATCTTATCCATACACACTGAGCTTCAAAAGTGTTTAAAATATCTTATTTTTGTATTTGGAGAATTTTTGGAAAAATTATTTTTCAATTTGGAGATTGTTTTTAAAAAAATACGGTTTTTGTTTAAGGCCAAAATTTCTATATCACAGAAATGGTTCAATTTATTTGTAATATATATTAATTTTAGTCAAACATGTTTGTATATCAAACTATATTAATAAACCAATTTTTATAGAATTTATGAGATTTTATGAGATTTTATTAGAGCTAAAAAGACCAAGTTTTAATCCCTAATCATGGCTGACCAGGTCTTCTGCCGGTTGACCGGCCCGATCGACCATGCCAGAAGTCGATCGACCGCCAGAGAGTTCTGCTCTCTGTAAATGGCCCCGGTCGATCGGGCGGTCGACCGATAGGTAAATGGCCTGTAACGGTTGACCGTCCGGTCGACCGCTTTTCCCAACGGTCGAAAATCCGACCGTTGGCGGTCGACCAGCCGGTCGATCGACAGCAGGATTTCCTGCTGAGTTGGACCCCAACGGGTAGGTTTTGGAGGCCTATAAATTGGGGTTCCTTTGGACTGTTTTCAACAAGATTTTAAGTGGGTTTTCAAGCTAGTTTTTCCTACCTTTCTAATTGTTTATCTCCACTTATTTTAGAGCCAAATACTTCCATATCAAAAGGAGAGTTTTTAAGAGTGTTTTGTAAAGGAGATTTTTGAGTTCTTCACCATGAATATATTCTAGTTTTTCTCACACATACTTGAGCTTTCCATTGTCATATCTATCCAATAGGTGAGTTGTTGTGAGAGTGCTTTTAGATGATCAAAGTGTTGAGATCACCAAAGTGTTCTATCTTATATTTGAGTAGGTGACTTGCGGGTTCGTGCTGTTTCGAGTTCTTGTGGGAGCTCGGTATAGAGGTGCGTCTTCGGTAAACTAGTGTGCTTGCGTGTGTTGTTCTTGCGAGAACAGGAAAGGGACTAGTGAGTCTAAGGAGTTCTAGTGTGAACTCGTTGTAGGTATTGCGACACCGAGTGATCAGGTGGGATCGATTCTAATGGAAATCTTTCCTAGTGTTGAAGGCGGGGACATAGAGTAAGGGTGCTCAAACCTCAAAATAAATCTCCCGTGTTTACGATTGCTCTCTCTCTATCTCTCACTTGTGTCTATATCTTGCATGCTTATATTGCTTTTATCTTTATATGCTTGATATATCTTGTACCTTATTGAAAAATGCTTTGGACTATTTGCTCACACTTGTATTCAACCAAGAGAGTCATAGAGGCACCTCAACTCTTATCTAGAGGAATCTTGAGGAGATAGACCAGAGTCCTTCATTGGGAATTCGGCTACACTCTTGTGTTATACCTTGTGTGTTAGTTTAATAGTTTTTAGTTTGCATAAATAGTTTTTAATTTCGCATTATTCATTATTAGATTATCTAGTCACCTATTTACCCCCCTTCTAGGTGATTTCAATGACGCGTATGGTTTGGCCCACCAAGTAGTGTCGCATCTTTTGGACGGCGAATATCAACACTAAGCATTCTTTTTCGATCGGGTTGTATCGATATTTAGCTCCGGTCATAGTTCTACTCAGATAGTAAATTGCCTGCTCGTGTTCTTGATCATTATTCTGGGCTAGTAAAGCCCCAAGAGAATGATTCATAGCTCGAATATATATTAGAAAAGGTTTTCCTGACACCAAAGCTGTAAGGACAGGTGGATGTGTGAGATACCGCTTGATTTCCTCGAATGCTTGTTTGCAAACATCATCTCAGATGAATGAAACACCCTTCTTCATCAATTTGGTAAAGGGTTGGCATCGTCCTGAGAGATTCGAGATAAATCTCCAGATATAGGTTAGTCGCCCTTGCAATCCTTCTATGATTCCTTGGAGGTTGCATCTCCTAGACGGCGCGGACTTTCTCTGGGTCGAGGTGGATTCCTTTGGATGTCACGAACAACTCGCGGAATTTACCACTGGCTACCCTCAGGAAGTATTTGGTGGGATTCATCTTCAATAGATACGCCCGCCTGATATCGAATACTGTCTTTAGACTGCTATGTGATCGCCTTTGGCACTGCTTTTTACTGCAATATCGTCTATATATCATTCTACTGTTTTGCGTGTATGCTTATGAAAAATTGCATTCATAACTCTCTGGTATGTCGCCCCTACATTCGTCAATCTGAAGGGAATGACAGTACAGCAATACACCCGTGTCCTGAAAGATGTATGCTTCTCATCTTTAGGGTACATTTAAATTTGATTGTATTCCGAAAATCCATCCTTGAAAGACATATGTTCAAACCCACACGTGTTGTCGATCATGACATCTGTGATTGTAAGGGGGAACTCATCTTTTGGACACGCGTCATTTAGATCATGGAAATCAATGCAAACCCGAATCTTCCCATTCTTCTTGGTAATGGGGATGATATTGGCTACCCAATCAGGGTGTTGTTCTTCCCTGGTAAAATCAAAGTCTGTAAGCTTCTTAACTTCTGACTGAATTGCTTCCATTATCTCCGGGTAGAATCGTCGTTGTTGTTCCTTGACAGGCTTCGCATCCGGATTGAAGTTGAGGTGATGCATAACTACTTGAGGGTCGAGCCCAGGCATATCCTCGTAGTTCCAAGTGAAAATATATATGTACTCTCGTACAAGAGATATTAGATCTTTCTTCTCGGGGGGTGATAAGCTTTCGCTTATAAAGATGGGCTTGGGATTAGCCTCATCTACCAGATTAATCTGGGTTAGCTTATCCTCTGTGAGTTATTCGCATTGTTCAAAGGGAATATCCTAGAGAGTATTTAGGTGTTTAATTCAAGGATCTGTATCTGACTGGATCATTTCTTCATCTCCATGGCTTGTTAAAACTATGTTTACTGAAAGTTCTTTAAAGATGTTGTCGACACTGACATCTGACTCCGACTATGACGTACCTGATGAGTGATTATGCTGTAATGACTCTTTAGACTTAGAGGTTGACGGGATTGGAGTTGACACATAGCCCAACCCATTGCGAGTTCGATGATAATAATCAGGGGCTTTCCCTTTGGAACGAAGGATCGAAGTAATGTTCTCCTAACTTTGCCAAAGTTCAAGCCAGGACCACTTGTTAGATCAACCCTATGTTCTCCATCATTCTGAGTACATTTGACTCGTAATGAGAGAACTGAGGAAGTTCAGTCTCACTTTCTGAGTCTTCGCAAGTTGTTGGTTTGGACTTGACTCTTCCAAGAAGGATCAGTTTTTGGCCTTTGCATCTTGTTGGGACCTCGAAGAAAGATCCTTGCGCATCACTAACGCTTTGATATACCATGAGAGTTGATCTCATCGGTACATGCAATGATATTAGGGCATCTATTGCCGACCAGGGGTCATCACTTACATCGGTATCTGATGGCACTAAAGCAGAAGCAAACATAGAAAAGTAAGCCAAATCTGACTCTTCATTAATATGCCACTCGCCTACTTCATTGGCGATCTCATTGACATCGAGTTTATTAATGCTCGTTACAAGTGGATTCAGCCCCCAAAGTCATTCTTCTTCTACCTCTTGCTCGACTCATTACCAGAGTCTAGTTGCTCTGGCTGGAGATTCTCGTCTGTCTCTAGAGAATCCTGGTACAGGAAGGAGTCTGTAAAGTAGTTCTCTACCCCTTTGAATAGATGCCTTTCGGCGATTAACGTTCAGACTTTTCCATCTCCATCAACAGGCTTCATGACTTGATGGAGAGTAGAGGGGACGATGGAGTTGCGATGAATCTATGGTCGTCCCAGTAGAAAATTATATGAAGTGTCGGCATAGATAACATAGCACGTCACCACAAATCTTAGGTCCCGATCTGACATTTGAGTTAAATCTTTCCCATTGGGCGCGTACCATTGGCATTGAAACCGTAAATGGTAGTTTGAGTGGTGCTCAATTGGTGAGTAGGGATTCCCAAGTGCTGCATGACCCGACGGGGCATGATGCTCAACGCGTATCCTGGATGCACCTGAATGCGGCTTACTTCAGACGATCCAATATACCCTATAGAGTATAGGGGCCTATCATGTTTTCTCCTAACCTGCATGTCGTCTGGAGTGAAGGTTATGCAAGGGGCATGTTGAGAGGCGTGGAGATAGTCTTCTTCACCTTCCTCTTGTGGTTCAGCCGGAATCCATGCCATAAAGACCTTAGCATCAGCTAAATCTTCTCTCAGAATTTCTCTTGTTGACTTAATAGTCTCAGGAGCTCATAAAGGGTGATCCTGGCCAGGATATTAGGTAGTTGAGCTAAGACATCAAAGCGATAAGGTGCTGAAGATCCTTCCGCTTTGTCCTTAGGGGGGCCTTGGCATACCAAATCTCCTTTTGCTTCTCCACAGGTTGCTTCATAGATTGCTTGGTTGGCTCTGGGGTGGGTTTAGGCAGATTTGCCACAATTTTGTCATATTTCTTCAAATATAATTGACCCGAGCGGGTTCCTGCTACGAGCGGCGCATTCGATTCTACAACAAGGACGATTATCTCCTCCTCAGAATCAGTTAGCGAGGAGACATTAGTTTCTGCTTCCCAAGAGGAAACACACACCACATTGCAAGGTGAAGCTTTTGCTTTGCCCCTGGACTTCCTGTTGGTAACAGTAGTCCACTATTGGCCTTCCACAAAGTAAGGATGAACCCACATGATCTCTCTCTGACGAGTAGGAACAAGTATGAAACTTTTCTCCCACTGGTGGTGTGGATCTGTATTTTGCACCCTTAGTTCCCTTTTGGGATGGGAACTACTCCGACTGGCGTTGGAGGCTGAATCCTGAACTGAAGAAATAAAATCATGTTAACTGTCACTCTTTTCCTGCTCTGGGCAGAGCTTGAGGACCTCCGCATCAATCAAAGCTTGAAGAATATCTTTGAAGACATAACAGCTCTTGGTAGGGTGCCCCAGCATCCTGTGGTACAAGCAATAATTGGGGTTGTCGGTCTTTCCAACCTCCTCAGGACGTCTAGCTTCAGAAAGTTTCAGTCTGTTACTCTTGTTGAGTAACTTGATCAATGAATCTACATGTTCATCCTTGAAGAAGTACTGCTTATTGGCGCATAGCTAGGTTGAAGAGCTACCCCCTCTAGCCGGTTAGGACTTAGAGGGAGACTTTGTCTCTGTCGCTAGTGTGTCCATCATTTTAGCCTGGAAAGATGCTTCTGGCATGCACCTTGTTGACTTTTTGGGTCCGGGCTTATTTTCTTCTGCCTTAACCCTGGCGACAATCTCTTCTGCTTGTTCACCTTACTGGACCAACTGCTTTCAAGAACGATTTTCAGCTACTCCTATCTGAGGTAGGAGTGAGGTTTGCAAATTGTGACGCATATTTTTACCAGGGTGGCGTGGGTCATACCGCTAGGACATCAGAGTGCCATATGAAATCTCTCCACAAATGATTTAGCTGACTCTCTTTCTGTTGCCTCGTCGCCAAGAGAGCTGGCATGATAATTTTTGAGTCATCTTCGAAGAAGCGTGTATGGAAAAGCTTCTCCAGATCACCCCAGTTCTTAATGGAGCCTTCCGGGAGCTTCATGAACCATTCAAAAGCAATCTCCTTTAGGGTGCCGATAAATAAATGTGCCAAGATGGTATCATTTGATACTACATTCCCTGTCTGAGACTTGAAGTAGCATATGTGTTGGTTAGGTGACCCCTTGCCATCGAAGGCCTACCGGGTCAGAGCTTTGAACTTAGGAGAGTACGGGACAAGATCTCACTCAGCTGGGTATGGCCGGACCACTCCTACTTCTTTTAGGCCTTTCCGACGGGCAAGCGCTTCAAGATACTATTCAAGTTTACTTATTCTTTTGGAATGAGTGCTCGTATTTTCTGAGTTGCCTTCCTCTTCGAATGAAGGTTTGGACAACTCAGAGTTTGAATGCTCCTCCTCCTCAGTATGTGTAGAAGACGAGCTTTCCCCTTCCTTCTGATTGCCTTTGGACTTCTTAGAAGGAGTTTTGGCCCTAGACTTCTTCTTTTTGTCCTTAAGCAATTGCGAAAGCATCTGCTTGAGGTTGTTGATGATTCTTGTTGAGCACGAATCATATCGAGCTGCTCCCTCTTGGGCCTGGGCTTGCTATTGAAAACGCTTGGCCATTTCTTCAGGAGTGCTTGCCATATATATGAAGGCTTCTTTATCTACAGAAGAGCTCAAGGCCTGTGACTCCGCAATGGCAGAATATGACTCGCTTACTTTGATGCCTTGGGTTAGGGCACTATAGTCCACTGGGGTTATCACGCCAGTCCGAGTGCGGGTATGTCGGTACACTCCTTCTGGCTCGGTGTCTGACTCATCAGAGCTGACTATTGGCTGCTTCCTCTTAGTCTTGCTTGGCGTAGTGCTGGGACCTACAATGTTTGCAGTAACTTCAGGGTACTCCGTATCAGAAAAAGTTCTTCTTGTGCGGGAATGACGTCTTTTGGCCGAGCGGGAGACTGATGTAGATGATATCTGTTTGAACACTGACTGTTTGCAGTGGCATTCAGAGAGCACTGCTGTAATGAGTCATTCACAGTATCATAGTGAAATGATTTGATGAACAATCCTCTTCTTTGTCAAGTAATCTTGTCGGAGGGGGATCAAAGAGACTAGCTTTGAGTCTCTGAGGACGAGGACTTGCCAGCTCCCTTCTGACTCTAGCTGTTGGAGAACGAATGTTAACCTTGTGTCATGATCGGTCGCTGAATCTGCATATTTATTGTCATATTCTTATACTTATTATATAATAAACTCTATTTTAATCCTATTTATTGTCCAATTTATATGCAGGCCCATTACTAAAGGAGAGGGAAGAGAAACGAGCCCGAAAGCCTATCAAAATTCCAATTTAGTTCAGAATTAATTTGAATCAGAAAATCAGGGTAGATCAGGGTAAATCAAAGAAGATAAAATCGGTTGAAAATTAATTAAAATAAATTTTTACAAATCAATTGGTTAAAGCTAAAAATAAAAGGAGGTTTTGTCAAAATCTAGGACCCAAACTGAAAATCCTGTTGGAGATAAAGCCAAAACGATAAAGCATCGACCTGTACCTCCCAGATGTGGCCACCTGGCCCCACCCTGGTCGTGGAAACGCGGCCATAGCCGCATTTTCTTGGCTTGGTTGAAGTTGTTGGGGGAGCGTTTGCTCCCCCTATCTTCGTAGACTCCCCTGTGTAGTTTTTGCCTATAAATACTGGGTTTTCAAAGACTACAAGAAACGATCAAGCAAAAAAAAGATTTTTAGGCCAGTTTTCATTGTTTTTAGTATAGGTTTATTTTTCTTTTTATGTAATTTTAACTTTTCTTTATGTAACTGATAGGATAGACGGGTTTCATGGAGGAATGAGAACAAGGTTGTACTAAGGGTGACACCACTGTAAGTAAGTCTTTTTTTTCATTATTATTTGAATTGAATTGAAGTTTCTTTTTCTTCTTTACTCTTATTTTCATTTTCTTTCCTCTAATATAATGCATTCCAAGTGAGTCCGATAGTCTCGATACTGCTTCACCATTGCAAGTACCTTTGATGGCCTATGGTGATCAACAACCATTCTTTTGTTAGTTTAGCTTGCCCTTTTATTCATAGTATAGATCAGGAATGGGAAAGATCCTACACGCCATGCTTGATCGCCTTCAAGAACTAGGTAAGTCATAGCTACGGATTCAAGGTATATGAGTACTGAAGAGGTAAGTAATTTTTACTTTCTTTCTTTTCTTTTAACTTTTAGTTTAGATCACCAACACCACAATCTTCCAACTCTTTTATCACTCTTTGTAATATCTTTTTATAAATTCATTTTCCATTTTCTCCACCTTCTCAATCTACCACTTTCTTTTTAACTTAAGTATAACTTATTTTTCTTTTTCTTTTCAAAGAATTAAAATAAAATCTTTAACCATTAATTGTAACCTAAAAGAGAACTTGCTAAAAAGCTTCCATCGCTAGTTACTTCTTGTGGATCAGGACCCACATAGCCAATTGCTATAGCAGTAGAATTGAGCACCTTGCACTCTTTATTCTTAAGTTCTGAAATTCTGTATTTTTGTGTGCAGGTAAAATCTCAATCAAATTTTAGCGCCGTTGTCCGGGAGGGACGGTAAGTAATTTTCTTTTTAAATTTACTTTTTTTGGTTAACTTTCTTCTTTATTTGTGGTGTGCAGTGATAAGATATCTAGAAAATTTTCGGTACAGTGGACATATAAGTGGCCCTGAACTCTGCTCAAGAAAGCAGAGCCCAGAGGCCCTTAGATTTGCTACATTCTAGTGGCAATCTGAGTGAACTACTAACCTGTATTTTTGCAGGTTGGCTGAATTACAAAGTTAACTTTCTGCAATTATTTATTTTCTTTTTTAACTCACTGTGTATACTTTCTAACCTCAACAGTAAATTGATGTTTGTTAAATGCTGAAAGCAGTTTTGACTTTGCATTTAGGCACGTGTCTAATTCGTTTATATTTTACATTACTGTTGAAGAGCGCTGGAGCAAAGGTACGTGTACATAGCATGTAGTATAGGAACACTTTTGAGTTGTTTACATTGCTTAAATGTTGCTTTTCATGTACACATTGCACTAACATCTAACTTTATATACTCCTTCTCCCGAACAACCATTAGTAGAATCAATTGACTGGGAAAAGAGGATGGAAGCCTTAGATGAGCTTGAGCGACGAATTCAAATTTTAAAAGACTCTAAATCCTGTCAAAATTTTCAAATTACAGATCCTTACTCTATTTTTCAAGAAGAACATGCCGACTTAGAAAAGAGTATGGAATTCATGATTTAATTCCAAAATGTTCCACTCGATATGATAGAGGTAAGACTAAGTAGATTGAAAAACATAAGTAGGAATAAAGAAACTCTCCCTATCAAATCTTTGACTATTCCCGACACTTCTAACCATATTGATGAAAACTAAGAATCATGGTATCTTGAAACTTTGACCAAGATTCAATTTCACCACAAAACCTTGAACTTGACCAATATTAACCTATTGACGAATTAGTAAGTTTTCATTTTAATGAGATTGAACTTGATTATGAATATGAAGCCGATCCCCAACTTTATGATTCAGTTTCCATCTTCGAATCTATGTTGACTCAAGTATTCTTACCCAATTTGGACCAATTTTTCGAGCCAACATTTATTTCCATACTCATAAATCTATAAATGGAATCACCAATTTTGGATAGTCACATTTTATTGATGGGAAAAGAATGAGAATTTCAATTCTTAGACTTGGACTCAACTCTTGAACCAAAACTGACCCTCGAACCCAAAGTTGATTTTTCTGAGTTAGTATTAGTTCCTGAACCTATCATTCTTGAGTCCAAGTCAACCATTCTACCAAGTCACATTCTTCTGTTGGACATAGGTAAGACTATGATAACTCCGTGATGATTTTTCAAGACTGGTTATGTAAACGGAGTTAGTTTCAGATAGGATCTTTCATGATCCTATTCATATTGGGGACTGTAAATATACAAATAGTAAAGAGGTCAATAAATGTGGGTTCCGTGAAACACCACATTATCTTGATTGGGTAGCAACGCTTGACCCAATCAGACTACCACCGGAACCACCACGATAAGGTAATATTTTCCTTTCCTTTCTTCTTTTTTCATGCATCTATGTATTAATTCATAAATTGAGGACAATGCATGAGATAGGTGTGGGGGAGGGTTCTAACATAACTTAGCTTTTTCTTTTTTTTAAAATATATATATTATTAACATTTTCTTTACTTTTAAAAACTTTTTGAAAATAGAAACAATATTTTGACATATTTTTTGTAAGAAATTAAGTCAATTTTAAGGAATAGGAGAATTATAATTAGGATTTATTATACTTGGTCAAAACAAGATTATTTATTTGATTTCTGATTAGTATCCAATATTGCATATTTTACATCATAACTCCCATGCATATTACAAATAAATATGTGATTTTTACTCCTCTTCTCTACTTATTTGCAGGTACCCATTCTAATGGAGAGATATCCAAATAATCACTTAATTAGCACTAATTAAGTGATTAATCCAAGATTAAGGATAAAGCCAAATTCAAATCCAGATCTAGAGAGATCCGCGCAACAAACGAAGATTCCAGATAGACCACGTGGCTAACAACCTCGTAACAAACTTGTAACAGAAATTTGGGATCAAACGGCCACAAAAGTGCCGCGTGTCCTTGCGGATCCACCGCAAAATCTGGGCCGTTCAGTCCCAGATTTCTGCCACGTGTCCACCTTCTAGAGAGTTCTCTCAGGGTCTATAAATATTGGATCTTCACCTGCGAGAAAAAAACTGATCAGAGAAGAGAGAGAGTTTAGTTCATAGTTTTGTATTTTGATAGTTTTTGTTTAGGGTTTTTAGCTCTCTATGATCTTCTTCCTCCCTAGATTTCATTGTAAAAGAGAGTGATTGTGAGAGAGAGAGCTTGTGTAATCAAGAGTGACACTTGAAGCAACAAGGATTGATCCATTCTCCATCCTCTACTTGAGCTTGATTCTAGTTTGTTTTCTTTCACTTTACTTGCTTTGTTAATTTCTAGCAATTTATTCATGCTTTGTTTTCTTTTTGTAATGGCTTGTAGTAGCTAATTCCTTCTCCATGAACTAGCTAACTACTACCTTGCTAACTTCTAACTCATGGGTGATTGCCTTACTTCATCTTGCAATTTGAATGGTTTTCTCTTCTCCGATGGGTTTCTTTTCATTTCTTGGCAAGATCTAGTTGTAATTCTCCATATGATTCATGTGTGCCTCACTTGGAGCCTAGTCTTCGAACTAGTGCCTTGATGGAACATGGAGATGGAAGCACCAATATGCTATTTGATGTATAACTTCACTACTTCCATTAGTGAATGTTGTATGTTCTTCATTTGCATCACTTGAGTGTAGCTCTTTTGATTCCATTAGTGAAAGTCTATTTGTAGGCCTATGACCATCTATGGAGGCTACAAGACAAGTCCAAGAATGTTTCCCCATCATCCATGTGAGAAGGTAATTAGACCACAAGCAAGATACATCCATGCCGATGAATCAACATGAGGCACGCATCACTATCACGGAGTTTAGTTAGTTTAGCAAGGTAGTTAAGGTTAGCTAGTCATGGATTTCTTGCATTCAAAGTTTTCTTGATTTTACTTTCTTTTTAGTTGTTAGTTCAAATCCATCTCAAACTTGATTTCTCCCGATTTCCACCATGAACATAGCCACTAATTCTTTTATTTGTTTTTCTTTTGATTCTTTATTCTTGTAAACAAAGAAGAGTTCTCGTTTTATCTTCTCACGTGTATCGTAACGTTTCTACACTAGCTCTCCCTGAGATCCGACTCGGTATAGCCCTAGGCTATAGCGGAGACAAGAAAGGGTACATCAATCACATTTGCTACATAATAAGTACACCTTTCCAGTCTAATCAAAATGGCGCCGTTGCCGGGGAGAGCGACGGTATTTTTAAAAGTGAGAAACTAAACGATTCTTCTTCTCTGTTGCAGGTGACAGGAGAAGAAAACAGGAAAATATCTACAGCAGAAACATATAAGTGGACCTGGGACTCTGCTCAAGAAAGCAGAGCCCAGGATCCCTCTGGAGTGCCGCGGATCCACAAGCTTTGCCGTGGAAACGCGGCACAACAGAGTGCACTTCTAACCAAATTTTTGCAGGGGCTTCTGCTCTGCAAGATACTGCTGCCTATATACTTCATTTCCTGTATACTTCACTGTATTCCTGTTAATTAATTCAACAGTAAGAAATTGGTTGATAATTGCTAAAAAATTGTTAGACATCTTGCATTATAGGCACGTGTCTTTCAATTACTTTAAATTTACTGTTGAAGAGTGCGTGGGACAAGGTACGTGATTCATTGCATATAGACTAAGACTCACTCTTTGTTTGATTTTTCTTACTTGGAGTGAACCTTGTTTGTTTCTATATCGTACACTTGCACAATTAATTCTAAGGGCAATTCCTGTAAATAACATAAGGTGGGGGAGGTCATTACCCTTTCCTTAGCCCGGAAATCATTTTCCCCACGTACTCACAATCCTAAGCTTGTAAATAAAATTTGATAGACGTTGGCCCTAGCGACATCCGGACTCACTTAGGAGATTATCCTAAGGGGGAAAAGTGTTGGAAATTGACTTCTGTAAAATCGGTGTCTAGGAAAGGGGTTAAGGGCCGAAAGCCCGAAGGTTGTTGGTTACTTAATTAAGGAACGTCTTCGGACGGAAAACCTCCCAACGACTTTACCCTTCCCTGGCTGATTTGCTTATAGTCAAGGTCTACACTAAACCTCCTGTGGACAGTCTATTTAGGAGTCACCTAGGACCAGAAACCCTAGACAAGCTTGGATTGATTTTTTCTTTTGTTGTTTGTTATTTTTCTTTTTTCGCTGGTGTGATCGGTGCACGTTGTTTGTGATTGTATATACAATAGTGGTTTTGTGATCCTAATTCTTTCTACACTTACACTTCCACAACCACTTCATCATGACCAACAACGTCTCACTTCAGGATCGATTTTATCCGATTCGCACCTCCATTCCTTCATGCATTCTTCTCCCCGAGCCTAATGGAAATCATTTTGAGCTGAAACCACAATTCATTAGTACACTTCCCCGATTCCATGGTCTTGAGTCTGAGGACGCGTACCTCTTTATTCGTGAGTTTGAAGAAGTATGCCAAATGATGAGAATTTCCCAACTTTCTGAGGATGCTGTTAGGTTACGGTTCATACCGTTTGCACTTAAGGATTTAGCTAAGAAATGGCTTTATAGTCTTCCTGTCAGTTCCATATCTTCATGGGATGATTTTGTTAAGGTCTTTCTTAGGAAATTCTATTCTATCCACAAAACAGCCCTCATGAGAAAAAACATAATGCAATTCAAGCAGGAACCAAATGAACCTTTCTGGAAGTATCTTGAGCGTTTCAAAGACCTCCTTGCCCTATGTCCCCATCACGGCATAGAGAAATGGCGTCTATGCCAGATTATCTATGATGGATTAGATTACCAAACGAAAACACTTTTAGAATCCATGTGCCAAGGGGAATTTCTGAAGAAAGATGAACATCAGGGGTGGGATCTCTTTGAAACCCTAGCTGAGAAAACCATTCAGTGGGAATCATGCCCTGATAAACCGACTCCCACCACTTCCAGAACTGGTACACAATCCAAAGAATCCTCTCTAGCTTCAGAAACCAAGATCACACAATTAATGAAGAGGATAGAGTTGCTTGAGTCAATAGGGAATTCTGTGGTCAACCAGGTCAACCCATTGCCTTTGATTAGACCAGGTTGCACCAAATGTCAAGACCTTAGCCATGTTGTTGAGGAGTGTCCATTGTATCAGCCCCCATTTCAGGAGAACATGAATGCAGCATTTACCAGACCCCCATACTCCAATACTTACAATTCAGGATGGCAGAACCATCCAAATTTTCCATGGAGTCAGTCTGGTACTGAGCATCATATGCCACCACTTCCACATCTGTACAATGCTCAGTTTCATCCATCCAGTTTCGATCAGAATTCACTGTATATTCATCCATCTCAAAGTCCACCACAGTCATATCAGGACCCACCACCATATTACCAATCACAGTTCCAATCTCCATATCCTCAGCATCCACCCCAAAATAATTCTGAAATATCTGAGTTGAAACAAATGATAGAAACCTTAACAAAGAACCAGCAACAGGAGTTGAATGAAATGAAGGTCCAGATCAAGCAATTGGCTGAGAATCAAAAAGGAATGTTCTTAAGCCAGCCATTGCTAAATCCCAAAGTTGAAAATTCAGGACCCAGTCACTGTCATGCCATTCATACCCTGAGATCTGGTAAACAAGTTGACAATAAGGTTTCTAGTCCACAATCTCATCCAGTACCAAAGCAAACTCCTCATGTCCCAATGTCACCAACTTTTGACAAACCATCCTCTAGTTCAGAGCCATCCACTTCCAAGGCCAAGGGTGAAAAAAAGGTAGATGAGCATACATACAAGCCTATAGTTCCATATCCAAATAGGCTTCTAAATAATAAGTCAAATGCTCACATGGAGAAAATAAAAGAAACATTCAAAAAGGTCCAAGTCAATGTCCCTCTTCTTGATGCCATTCAACAAGTGCCATCATATGCCAAATTTTTGAAGGAAATGTGCACCAAGAAGAGGAAGACCCAAGTCCCTAAAAAAGTCTTCCTTGCATCATCCATCAATGAGCTGCTCACTGGTCCAATTCCTGTTAAGTATAAAGACCCAGGGAGCCCCACCATTTCATGCATCATAGGACAGACTACAATAAATAGGGCACTTCTTGATTTGGGGGCCAGTATCAATCTCCTACCTTTCTCTGTGTACCAACAATTAGGGTTAGGTGATCTTCTCCCGACCCAAATGACCATTCAATTGGCTGACCGCTCTGTTACTAAACCCAAGGGGGTAATTCAAGATGTCCTTGTCAAAGTTGGAGAATTCTTTTATCCTGTTGACTTTGTTGTCCTTGAAACAAAACCAGTGTCAAATTCCAATCAAAGGGCACAAATTCCTGTCATTCTGGGTCGACCATTCCTGGCTACTGCAAATGCAATCATTAATTGCCGGAATGGATCAATGAGGTTGACTTTTGGTAACATGACACATGAACACAATGTCTTCCACACACAGCCTCACAAAACAAAAGATCAAACATTTGAGGTTAGCTTCATTAGTAACAATTGTGAGGAGGAAGGTGAAGATCCAAAAGATGAGTCACAACCTTGTGATTCTCTTATTCGAGTACCCTTTAAAAAGGGGAAAGTTGATATCTTCACTTTCAATGAGCCAACTGAGACTGTATTTGAACCTCCAATTGATATATCATTTGAAGACTTGTTTGCTGATGAGATCATGTGCTTAGATGAGTCAACTCGGGGTAAATTAGTTAATTGTCCACTTCCGGATGTTAATGTGAGTTTTGAAGAATTATATGGAGAAGAGCTAAAATTTCTAAACACTGGAAGTGATGAGATTTTAAGTGAAAGTGATGAGAAGGATTTTGTTTGTGAACGATGTGGTGGAGAGAGTATGAATGAACATAACAACCAATTGAAACTGGAAACACCTAGGGTAAGAACAATTCAGACCGTTTCCCAATGGAATTCAAGAAAGAGAACACATTGGAACGATGGGAAACGGGCCAGAGGGAAGCGACCAAAAACCCAGGTGAGAGTTACATTTGTATATTCCTTGTAAATAATTTTTCCTACCTCTTACCTGTTTCATGCATACATTTACCATAATGCATTGAGGACAATGCATGAAATAAGTGTGGGGGAGGGTTTACTAACATAGGATTTTCTTTTCTTTATAGGATTTTTATTTTTTAGGACTTTTATTTTTTTTAGGTCTTTTATTTTTAGATTTTATCTATAGATTTTATCTTTTTTCTAGATTTTCCATTTTCTTTTTAGATTTTGCTTTTCTTTTAGAAAAATATAAATAAAAAAAAATAAATAAAAAAATAAATAAACAAAAATAAAAACTTTTTGAAATAAGAAACAAAGTTTTGCTCTATTTTTAAGAAAATTAAGATGTATCTTAGAGATTAAGAAAGCCTTAATTATGACATCTTAAACATAGTTGAAGTAATAGATCTTGTTTGAGATTATAGGATAAGTAAGTAAAATTGGTGAGATATTATTATCTTGAATTTTTTGCCTTAGATAATATGCACTTTACACTTACACATTTCTTGGGATGGAGACAAAGACCAAAAATGCGATATAAATAAAAAAAAAAAAAAAAAGAAGAAAAAAAAAGAAAAAGAAAAATATATATAAATAAAGCATCACCTATTAAGCTGGGAATTTGTGCCTCAAGAAGCATGATTACTCACGCCTAACGGTGATCTCACTTATTAAGCTGGATAATTGTGCCTCAAGAAGCATGATCATTCACGCCTAACGGTGATAAAAAATAATCCCCTTTAGTTTTGTGGCCTTTTTCACTTGAGACCTTAAACCTGAGGGATGTTTTCTCATCTGGTGCCCTAAAACCATCTGGTTTGGGAGTCATCGGTTAAAGGCTCGCTACATGGGTGAACTAGAAAGCCTAAAAAAACTAAGGGAAGAAAAAAACAGAAAAAGAAAAAATATATATATATAAATAAATAAATGGCTTTATGGTTGGAGTTGAAATCCCGAGAAATTTTCACTTACACGGTGTGCATATTATCTAGGTTTTATGAAAGATAAAATATTCAATCCAATTTTGAACTCTTACCTTAATTAAAAACAAGATTTTGCAGGGATACTAAGTTTAAGAAAGAATAATTATAGGTGGACTTATGACCTAGGATCACTTATATTTTTGCAAAAATAGTTTGTAAACTTGTCTCTTATTCAAAATGCGTTTTCGAAAATACTAACATTTGTCTTCTTTCTTTATGGATTTTGTGGGTGTAATCCGCTGAAAACCCTCAGGAGACAACACTCCTCCTCTAGGGTAACCTAGAGGTTTAACGGCTTGTTGCACATGCTCAGTGCAATCGCGTCACCTGCGAAAGTGGTGTAATAAATTGTTAGTTAGGATTTTATTTTCTTTTCTTTGTTTTTGCTCGGGACGAGCAAACGAATAAGTGTGGGGGTGTGATTAGTATCCAATATTGCATATTTTACATCATAACTCCCATGCATATTACAAATAAATATGTGATTTTTACTCCTCTTCTCTACTTATTTGCAGGTACCCATTCTAATGGAGAGATATCCAAATAATCACTTAATTAGCACTAATTAAGTGATTAATCCAAGATTAAGGATAAAGCCAAATTCAAATCCAGATCTAGAGAGATCCGCGCAACAAACGAAGATTCCAGATAGACCACGTGGCTAACAACCTCGTAACAAACTTGTACAGAAATTTGGGATCAAACGGCCACAAAAGTGCCGCGTGTCCTTGCGGATCCACCGCAAAATCTGGGTCGTTCAGTCCCAGATTTCTGCCACGTGTCCACCTTCTGGAGAGTTCTCTCAGGGTCTATAAATATTGGATCTTCACCTGCGAGAAAAAAACTGATCAGAGAAGAGAGAGAGTTTAGTTCATAGTTTTGTATTTTGATAGTTTTTGTTTAGGGTTTTTAGCTCTCTATGATCTTCTTCCTCCCTAGATTTCATTGTAAAAGAGAGTGATTGTGAGAGAGAGAGCTTGTGTAATCAAGAGTGACACTTGAAGCAACAAGGATTGATCCATTCTCCATCCTCTACTTGAGCTTGATTCTAGTTTGTTTTCTTTCACTTTACTTGCTTTGTTAATTTCTAGCAATTTATTCATGCTTTGTTTTCTTTTTGTAATGGCTTGTAGTAGCTAATTCCTTCTCCATGAACTAGCTAACTACTACCTTGCTAACTTCTAACTCATGGGTGATTGCCTTACTTCATCTTGCAATTTGTATGGTTTTCTCTTCTCCGATGGGTTTCTTTTCATTTCTTGGCAAGATCTAGTTGTAATTCTCCATATGATTCATGTGTGCCTCACTTGGAGCCTAGTCTTCGAACTAGTGCCTTGATGGAACATGGAGATGGAAGCACCAATATGCTATTTGATGTATAACTTCACTACTTCCATTAGTGAATGTTGTATGTTCTTCATTTGCATCACTTGAGTGTAGCTCTTTTGATTCCATTAGTGAAAGTCTATTTGTAGGCCTATGACCATCTATGGAGGCTACAAGACAAGTCCAAGAATGTTTCCCCATCATCCATGTGAGAAGGTAATTAGACCACAAGCAAGATACATCCATGCCGATGAATCAACATGAGGCACGCATCACTATCACGGAGTTTAGTTAGTTTAGCAAGGTAGTTAAGGTTAGCTAGTCATGGATTTCTTGCATTCAAAGTTTTCTTGATTTTACTTTCTTTTTAGTTGTTAGTTCAAATCCATCTCAAACTTGATTTCTCCCGATTTCCACCATGAACATAGCCACTAATTCTTTTATTTGTTTTTCTTTTGATTCTTTATTCTTGTAAATAAAGAAGAGTTCTCGTTTTATCTTCTCACGTGTATCGTAACGTTTCTACACTAGCTCTCCCTGAGATCCGACTCGGTATAGCCCTAGGCTATAGCGGAGACAAGAAAGGGTACATCAATCACATTTGCTACATAATAAGTACACCTTTCCAGTCTAATCAATTTCCAAGGTTAGGAAGAAAATTTGAAAAAGTAATTTAGTCTTGATTTTTACCTTGATGATTTATGCATGCTTTATACACTTAGGGTTCAAAAACAAAGATTCTTATGCCTTATGTTAAAAAAAAAAGGAGAAAAAGAAAAGGAAAAAAATGTATATATAAAAATCTCTAATTAAGCTGGGTATTTATGCTTCATAAAGCATAAGTATTCACGCCTAAAAGCGGTTCATACAATAAAATGCTTAGTTTTGTGGCCTTGTTTGCTCGAGTTCTTAAGTCCTTGGGGTGTTTTCTCACCCGATGCCCTGAGATCGTTTGGTTTGGGAGTCACCGATTAAAGGCTCGTTACATGGGTAGATTAGAAAGCCTAATAGAACTAAAGAATAATATCACCAAAAATTAAAAAATAAAAGAAAAAAATAAGGCATAAGAGTTAGAGTTAAAGAACCCCAAGTCAAAATTTCACGGTCACAAAGGTGCATATAATTTAGGGTAAACTAATAGACCAAATGAGAAATACTGTTTGACTCCTTGCTTTGATTGATAACAAGTTTTTGAATTAAGACAAAGCTTAAGAATGAAAATTTTTATTTTCCTATAACTTATAGATTACTTAATTCTTATAATAAAACTTCAAATATTTTTCTCTTTTAAAATGTATTTTCCAAATACTAACACTTTGTTTCTCTTTTTTTATGGATTTTGTGGGTGTAATCTACTGAAAACCCTCACGAGACAAAATTTGTCCTCTAAAGGGAGCCTAGAGGTTTAACAGCTTGTTGCACACACTCTGTGCAATCGCGTGACCTGCAAAAGTGGTCTAATTATTTTTTGTTTAATTTTGTTATTTTTCTCGAGGACGAGCAAAATAGGTATAGGGGTATGATCGGTTACTGAATCTGCATATTTATTATCATATTCTCATATTCATTATATAATAAGCTCTATTTTTAATCCTATTTATTGTCCAATTTATATGCAGGCCCATTACTAAAGGAGAGGGAAGAGGAATGAGCCCAAAAGGCCATCAAAATTCTGATTTAATGTAGAATTAATTCAAATCAGAAAATCAGAACAGATCAAGGCAAATCAAAGAAGAAAAAATCAGTTGAAAACTATTTAAAATAAATCTTTACAAATTAATTTGTTAAAGCTGAAGAAAAAGGAGGTTTCGTCAGAATTTAGGACCCAACTGAAAATCCAGCTGGAGATAAAGCCAAAACGATAAAGCATCGACCTGTATGTCCTGGGTTGGCCACCTGGCCACACCTTAGCTGTGAAAACACAGCGAAAGCCACATTTCGCGGCTTGGTTGAAGTTGTTGGGGGACCATTTGCTCCCTATATCTTCGTACGCTCTCCCCGCGTGGTTTTTGCCCATAAATACTGGGTTTTCGAAGACTACAAGAAACGATCAAGTAGAGATAGATTTTTAGGCCAGTTTTTCATTCATTTTAGTGTGAGTTTTTGTTATTTTTTTATGTAATTTTTTCTTTTCTTTATGTAACTGAGAGGAAAAATGAGTTTCATGGAGGAATGAGAGCAAGCTTGTACTCAGGGTGACACCGGTGTAAGTAAGTCTTTTCTTTCATTATTATTTGAATCGAATCAAAGTTTCCTTCTTCTTTACTTTGTTTTCATTTACTTTCCTCTGACGTGTTGTAATCCAAGTAAATCTAATAGCCTCGAGACTGCTTCGCCATTGCAAGTGCCCTTGATAGCCTATGGTGATGAACAACCATTCTTTTGTTAGTTTAGCTTGTCCTTTTATTTCATAGTATAGATCGGGAATGGGGAAGATCCTACATGCCATGCTTGATCGCCTTCAAAGACTAGGTAAGTCGTAGCTACAGATCCAAGGTATATGAGCACTGAAGAGGTAAGTAATTTTTAGTTTCTTTCTTTTCTTTTAACTTTTAGTTCAGATCACCAACACCACAATCTCCCAATTATTTAATCACTCCTTTTAAATTTCTTTGTGTAAATTCATTTTCCATTTCTCCACCTTCTCAATCTACAACTTTCTTTTTAACTTAACTGTAACTTATTTTTCTTTTTCTTTTTAAAGAATTAAAAGAAGATCTTTAACCATTGATTGTAACCTAAAAGAGAACTTGTTAAAAAGTTTCCATCGCTAGTCCCTCCTTGTGGATCACGACCCACACATCCACTTGCTATAGCGGTAGAATTAAGCACCTTGCACTCTTTATTCTTAAGTTCTGAAATTTTGTCACAACTCTGAGACGCACGTCTTAGGGGCGCAGGGTTCAGAGACGCGGAGCTCACGTTCTGAAGAACAGACGCGGCTCTCGCATTTTAGCTTTGAGACGTGGGTCTCGTACCTCTGCTAAGAAGAGATGCGGACCTCATGTTGCTGATTATCATGTTTGTCTAGCGACCCTTGAGAAACATGGGCTTTATGAGTCTCGCGTTCTGTTGTAGAGACGCGGGTCTCGTGTCTATGAGAAGAGACGCGGGTTTGTGAGGTGAAGTCTGAGAAATGCGGACCTCGCGCTGCTGAACATTGTGTCTGTGAGGTGAAGTCACACAAACGCGAGTCTCTTGAGCTTTACGTTTTGGTATCCAAACGCAGACTTCACATGTCTGATGCGGTTCAAAAGAGACGCAAGCATAAGCCTCGCGTCCTCTATTTGCTGGATAGATGATTTTTCTAGCTTTTTGTATCTGTTTTGATATCGCCTTTATCGACGTTCAATATTTCGGTTACTCTTCACGGGTTGTTGGGAACCCCCGGTAACCTGGAGCTGAGGAAGAGAAGAGGCGTGGCAAGATTGACCTTCAACAACGTTGGCCTCGTGGATCTCGTGGGAGACGTTGATGCAGACCACGCGCGCGACGGAGCCAAAAATGATGCTGTTTGTGCAGGCCATTTTGGGAAAGTCTCCGAAAGGACTTAAGAGCGGATCTCCGAAGAGACCCTATGGTATTGCCATGCCACTCTAGGGCTCTTGGAGCCAGAAGAGAGGAACTCTTCATACTTTACCTGGTCGAATTTCCTGAGAAGTTGACTCGATCGTTTTTCCCATGAAGGTGATGTCATCTTGCGCCACACTTGCTCATAGTGGAGAAAGTAGTCCCCAACGAGTCGCCATCTCTTGTTTCCTCAGAAAAATTAATTGAGGGCGTGTAAATTCTTTATTTGATTGTAAAGAAAATTACAAGGAATTAATAATCCGATTACAAAAGAGAAAAGAATGGTTGAATCTCCCCTTTGCTTAAGGGTGGGTTCTTTGCGTAGCAGTGGAAAGTGAATCTTGCTTTTTGTTGACCGGGTGAATGTCAAGCTCTTCTGAAAATCTTCTCCTTGGATCACGAATGGAGTAGCACGGCTCCTATACAATGAAATCTCAAAGAGACTTAGGCAAAAACTTGAACTCAGTAAGTTGGTAGAAGAGTTTAACTCTTTATCCGTATTCTTCAGTTGAAAATTTTGACCCCTCTGTAATAGCAAACTGAGTTATTTATAGGGATTTCAGGGGTAAAATTGTCCCCGAAAAATCCTCCACGATAAGGGTTAACTCCCCTAATTACGTGGACAGTAACTAATCTGGTAATGAGGGCAGAGACGCGAAGCTCACTTGTAGTTGAAACGCGGGCTTGAGCTCCGCATTTAGCCATTGAGATGTTGCTAGACGCGGGTTTCGAGCTTTGCGTCCTGGCATTGCAGTGGTGTTGAGACGCGGGCTTCGAGCTCTGCGTCTTACTGTTATAGTTGTGTTGAGACGCGGGCTTCGAGCTCTGCGTCTTAGCATTGTGGTGACGTGAGACGCTGGCTTCAAGCTCTGCGTCTTAGCATTACGGCGACGCAGGGGCACAAGCTTCGAGCCCTGTGTCTTAGCGTTGCATAAATGGCTTTGATTAGCTTGGCTTCTTAAGTATGAACTCTGCTATCTGATGCTGGTCTTCAGTGATTTTTAGACAGTCTACACACCACATCACCCCCACCAACACCAGCACCCACCCCCATCAAAATCACCACCAATCCCTCATCCTCCCTCCTCTGTGGGGTATCCATGCGCCACCCCCTTTTCTAGCGACGGCTGGCGGCAGCCGGCGCTGCCCGTCGCCGGAGAAGGAGGCCGCCCCTGGCGCCCTGGCCTCGGCCAGGGTCTTGCCAGGACACAGCCTGGCAGAGCCAGCTGTGCCTTGAGGGCAGCTGCCCCCTGCTATTCTCTCTCTCTCCCCTTCTCTCTCCCACCTATTTCTCTCTTTCTCTCTCCCCCCTATACTCTCTCTCTCTCTCACTCTCTCACTCTCTACTGTTTCTCCCTCATCTCTCTCTTTAAATTAACTTTCCCTCTCTAGCCCTCTTCTCCTTCTCTCTCTAAGAACTCTTTATCTCTCTCCTCTCTCTTATTCTCTATCTCTCTCTAAAAATATTATATATATATATATATTTACGATATATGGTGGCTCGTGTACATATATTCTTGGATTTCTGGAATTGTCGACATTTGTAAAAGATATATAGGCGAGTGTCCTCGCCTTGATTTGGATTTTCCCGCTTTGTCAGGTCGACTGTATTTTATATTGTATCTGAATTGTACACTGTATTCATGTAGTTGTATGTGACCAAGTGTCCTAGACTGTATATGTATAGTTCTGAGATGAATGCATGTATTAGTGTAGTTAAATTCATGTACATGTACCATGCCTGCGATGTTTCTTACTACTGCCATATTACATGCGTGTGAATGACACTAACACTTCTACATGTACTATACCCAGCCTCCGGGCTGCGTTTAGCCTCTGGGCTCTCCACTCAGCTTCTGGGCTTCACCACTCCACAGTAGTCTAGATATTATCACGCTTATATGTATGCTCGTATGGTACTAACATCTCGTGTAGGTACCCTTATACCGACTTTGAGTTTTTGCCCACTCCTGGGGTAGCTACCCAATTGGTTTTACACCTGTGCCCTTATGGGTTTTGTGATAGTTACATAGAGTGCGGCTAGACCCCGAGCATACTTTAGCCTCCAGGCTCTCGTCCACTTCCTCAAAAGAGAAGTGCGTTTAGACCGTCAGGTCTCTCAGCTACACCTGGTAGGCATGCTTAGCGCTCAGCGTTTTATCACAGATTCGTCTAGGCAAAACTCTGCCAGATTTTAGACTCGTCTTTTAAGCTGAGTCATTCTAGTAGTTCTATCAAGCACTCTAGTGACTAAACACTATTTGTTATTCATGCCTCCAGCACTGCTTAAGCTCCGCTTGATTGTGCTTGGCTGTTACGCTATCACTTGACATGTTTTTTCTTGATCTACTAACACTTGCCATGCTATTACCTGACATTTACATGCTATTAGCAGACACCTGTCTGTATCACTTGACAACTGATGTATTACCACCTGATACCTGAGATGCTACTACTTGACACCTACCCTTGTTCTGACATGACTTATCACCTGCCACCTATCATATTAACCCTTAACCTGTGACTATCACATTTACGGGAATCATGTATCTATTATCCTGTATTATATATAGTGATCTGTATTCCTGTTATACATGTACTCATGTACTCTTGAATTCCTGATCATGTCTTGCTTATGTTATCCCGTAAATTGATAATTATATAATAAATTATAATAATACAATTTGCCCCGATTTGGGAGAAACTGATGGGTCCCTAATAGTTTCATGTTTATGGTGGTCATATCGAATCATGCGTGATCACATACTTGAGGGATCACCTAGCAGCCAACAGGGATTCCATGGGGTATACTTACATCCCTACTCCTCTTGTTTAATCATGCAGGGTATGCAAAGTCCTGGGCCTATTCTATGAGATCTGCGATACCCTATTCCTTTTCGGGCATAAAATAAGTCTCGGTACCTAGCGGTACATTCCTGTTCTGCACCGGATACTCCTAAACCATTATCCCGGGCAAGTACAAGGCCCATGCTAAGCATGGTTCGTCGAACTCAATCAGTTTTCAAATAACTTGCTCTATAAGTTGTAAGTGAAAGTATGTGGAATGGGACGCATACTTAAACTTACAATGTAGACGGCCCCAATTATAATAAGGTGCTAATATACAATTCATTGTGTTGTTTTACAACTAGAGTTGTATATGCTCGGATTACGGTAACATGGGATAAAGGTATATAAATGAGGGTTTCCTTATTTGGATTATTCCTTCAACATACTAGTCTTATGGAGCCGTGACCAAGATGGTACAATTGGTTTGCTCGCATTCGGCTTTATTCAGTTTTATCAGTTTTATCGGTTTTATGTTAGTTTAGGAGATATCTGATGTTACTTTATCTGCTTTACTTCCTGTCTCTTTACCTGCTCATGTATGCATGTGCGCACGAATCAGTTTTCAATACATGCTTATGACTTGAATTTATTGATACACATGTGCTTATCCTTGCACGCCATTTGGCATTCGTATCACCACTCGTTGGGGAGTTCTGACATCCCTGGATCCTCATGTCCAGATTTCGGAGCTTGGAGCTTGTGGATTCTCCCAATTGCTGATCAGAGTGGTGGCCCAGAGGCCTTCCACTCTAGTTTTGATGATGATTAACTCATGTAGTTATGTGTACTAATAATCTTGTGATTTTAGTTTCAGATCATTAATCAAGTTATTAGTTGGTGATTAGCTTCAACAAGATAATTTGAAAGCTTTCACATATTGATTTAAGAGCCCGAGCGTCGAAGATCATATATAGCACTTGCTCGGTGGATCAAGGAGTTTTGGATCGAGTCGGTTTGGAGATTGCGCTCTACAAGAAGACTTCGGTACCATAGTTTAGTTTTGTGTTTTGATCCAAAATTGTAAAGATTAGAATAGTATGATAATGCTCAAGTTCACAACACACACGTTTCATGTTTTGAATATTGGTTTTCGGTTTTTCGATTTTAGGTTTAACCGATCTTGGTTTGCATGAATAGTTAAATTCAAAACAAGTTTACATGGTTTAATGTATATTAGATTTGTTCTATATACATGCATGCTTAATTTCCTAGACAAACTTAGTTTTGACTTACTTATTCATGTGTTTTATGTTTTGATATTTTTAACAAAACATATTTTGGAATTAATGTCAAAAACATAGATATATGTATGTTTCATGTATATAGGACTATATCCATATACATCATGCCTAAATGTTGTTTAAATATCATGTTTTTGTATTTGAAAAAGTTTTGGACAAAACGTATTTTCTATTCAAAATCTAAGTTTTAGAAAATACAGTTTTTGGTTTTGGTAAAAATGATAAGACACAAAAATAGTTCATACTGATTGATATTTGAGCTAAACTTTTTACCACATGTTTTTATATCAATGCAAAATGATAAAACTATTTTTGGTGATTTTTAGGAGTGTTAAAAGATTTTTTAAAATATTTTTAAACTGTTTTTCTGACCCAGTTTTCTGTTCCAGGCTTCAACCAGTCGACTAGTCTTCTGACCAAGTCGACTTGGCTGAAGTCGGTCGACCGGGTCGGTCGACCGACGTGCACAGATCTGTGCACGTTTGGCAGACACGGGACGGTCGACCGTAAGGGTCGACCGGGTCTGAGAGCAGAGCTCTCTGTTCGTTTGGGTCGACCGGGGCGGTCGACCGGTAGCAGGCAACGGGCAGAATTTGACCGTTGGACGGTCGACCGGCCGGTCGACCGGAAGGTCATTTCTGGCAGTTTCTGCTGCCAACGGCTATATTTTTCTGGGGGCTATAAATACCCCATTGGAAAGAGTTTTTCTCTAAGATTTTTTTGTGCGAATTTTTCCTTACTCTCTGGTGTTTTCACAGCAATCAAAAGAAGTTTTTGGATTCAAATTGAACAATCTATTTGGTGTTTTTGTTAGGGTTTGGAAGATCAAAGAATAGGGTTTTTGGGAAAAGAGTTTTGATTCAACTTCTATATCTTAGTTTCAGTTTTTCCCAGGGATTTTTTTTGTGATTTTGATTTCCATTCCATTGGTTTTCTCCACACTTGAGCAACATCTACTTTCTTTTCTATAGGATCTTTGTGTGGGAGAAAGAGATTGTTTGTAGTTGTTGTTTAGACCACCAAGTTAAAAACCCAATCTTTTCTTGGCTTTGTGCCTTGGGTTGTATCCCTCAAGTTGTGAGGTGATCCTTGTGTTTGCTTTGTGCTAATCCCTCAAGTTGTGAGGTGATTGTTTTGTTGTATTGGAGCTTGCCTCAAGAAGGAGGTTGTGGTTGTAAAGAGAGGAGTTGGGTACTCCTTGTGAGAGTTCTTTGTGGACTTACTAGTGGATTAGAAATCCTTCGTGTGTCGAAGGCGGGGATGTAGAGCTGGGTGCTCGAACCTCGAAACATACCTTGTTGTTTGCGCTTGATCCATTGACTCTCTCTATCTCTCTCTTTACTTTGTGTCTTGCAACTATTCATATTGTGCATTCATAATTGATTGGCTTGGTTGTGTGTGCATCACTTGTTGATTGCACTTGAGTGTATTGCATTAAGTTTTTAATTCCGCATTGAGTTCATTAGATTAGCATAATCACCTATTCACCCCCCTCTAGGTGACTTTTCAATTGGTATCAGAGCTAGTGCTCCTGATATTTAGGTTTAACCACCTAGGAGTGAGATCTTGGTTTGCTAATCTTCATTTGCATTGTTCATTTACACTCATTTAGTTTGCTCTCATGGATAGCCCTCCTATGTTTGACCATATTAGGCTTGATGCTTGGAAGGCCAATATGAGTAGCCATTTGAAAAGACTAGGACATCTAGTTTATCAAGCCTCCACTATGGAATCATTCCCTAATAGTAGCAAGCATAAAAAGACTAATGCATTAGCACTTAGAACACTTAGAGCATCTCTTAGTGAACATCTTTTACCGGTGTTTGATCGTTATGACTCGGCTTTTGCAGTTTGGAGCTTATTGACGTTTCCCGAACTTCCAAGGATTATCAACAAGATGAGGAAATCTAAGAGAGAAAAGTCCGAAGAGCATTGCTTCATGATCCAAGGGAAAAACTCCCTTGAGGTACAATCGGATTCTCAAATAGATGATAGCTCTAGTTCCTATTGCCATGGTTGTTTGAAGTTCAATCTTTAAATTTGGAACTTGCTCAAAAGCTTGAAAATTTCTTGGAAAAAACACAATCTTTTGAAAGAGGACAACCTTGTTTTGAAAAATGAATTAAAGAATTTGTGTTCTAATTTTGAATCGGTTTTGTAAGAGAAGGAAGAGATTACTAGTGAACGTGACATACTAAGATCTCAACTAGACCTTGCCCTTAATGAGATTGATGTTTTAAAAGGCAAAAATGATTGTGATGATGTTGTGAAAAACAATGAGGTTTTATCTTCAAAATTGGATTTTACTTTTAAAGATAACCTTTCCTTGAAAAATAAAATTGATTCTATCACTAAGGAACTTGATCTTATTTTAAAGAAAAATGAATCTTTGCAAAATGAGATTGATATTCATGTTTGTCATGCTAGTGTAGCTTCTTGTTCTAGCACTCCTATTGCATGCTCCACTTTATCTTCTAGTATTGAAAATGACATAAATGTTTTGAAGATGAGTGTTGATTGTTTGGGCTCCACTTTCAGCCAATGTACTTTGAATCATACACGCTTGGAAACCTTAGTTCGCAAGAAACAAGTTTCATCTTTACATGTACACCCTCCACGGCATACACATGCTTCCCACGGTCACCACCATTACATGTATGCTCATGTGTACACTTGTACACATTGTGGTCGAAAAGGCCACCTTGCTAGATTTTGTTATGATCGTGTTTATCATGAAAATTTAGCAACTAATCTTGTTTGGGTTAGAAAAGATACTAACCCCCGTGGACCCAAAAGAAAATGGGTACCAAAAACCACCTCCTTGACTTTTGATGTAGGTGGGAGCTCTCGCATCATGTGAGAGTATTGGTGCCTTGAGGTGGATGCGTTCTAAGCTTAAAAGAGAACCATTTGGATGCTTCACTCTCAAGGGGATTTGGTGGGAGGACCACCGTGGTTTGGAGAACTAGAGATGCACCTTCATCGGTTTTGGTATCATTCTCTAACTCCCGTTTTTATTGCATGCTTTTCATATTATTGTTTATAGCATGTTTTAATGTTTGTTGATCATTATGCTTATGTCATGTTGATTAGATTAGTGTTATACATGTTTAGTTACTTGAGCACCCATGTTTCATATGGATCTACCTTTAGTGTTCTCACCTTATTTAAACTAATATGTATGCACTAGATCTAATGCACATGCATTTACATAATGATCATGTGGATGTTTATGATTTTTGTTTTGTTGAATCATGTTTTATTATTTCATGATTAGTATGATATTTGCCATGTTTATTGGACTTAAGCTTTACATGATTAGTTGTTGAGACAGCCATGATTAGTATGGACCCATATTTTGTGTTCTCTTTATATTTTAGCTATCATGTTAATCATAGTTCTAATGCACATGTCTTTGTCATGCTAATCATATGGTTGACTATGACTTTTTGTTTTAATAATTCATGTTTTGATTATTATGTTTATCATGTTGGGTATGATTCTCGTTTCATGCTTCATGTTTTGGCTACTTGATTGAATGATAAGTTTTCATTAAGACTAGGATTTATACTTGTACAACTAGTGAGCTACAAATAGACCTTTATATATGTTTGTGCTTGAACGCTCATTTGTATTCACTTGATGTACTAGTATAGTCTAGTTTTGATGACTCTTGCATTTGACTTGTATTCATCATTTTACTTATTTTGTTTTAACTTCATGTATATGTCCATCTTGTCCAAACTATCATTTATACATATACATTCTTGAGCCACGTGCCTTCATGCATATACTTTTGTGGTCTCATTGTGTTTAGGATATGTATGTATACTTTAGTTTGTACATGACATACATATGCCTTGAAGTGTAAATCGTTTGGATGAATTTCATGTTTGCTAAGTAATTTCACATTTATAATGAATTTCATGTTTTTAAGATGATTTCAATTGATAATTTCACATCTTAGATGAATTTCATATTTTCAAGGAATTTCATACAAGCTTAATTGAATATTTTCATGTTGATATGTATCACATTATACCTGTACACTTACTTTATTAATTTACTCATGATTTGTTTTCATGAGAATTTGATATGAGCTTTATGGACTTTGAGTGTTTAGTGATCATGTGATTTACATGTGTTTCATGAAAAACAATTTTGGTTTATTCCTTGCTTGAAGGATTTCGTACTAGTTTTAAAAGTTTTTCCTATAACTAGTTCGTATTCTTCACTATGGTAGAGATTTTCAAACATGCTACATTTTCAAACCTATTTTTGAAAACCCCTACCTTCTATGGGAGGATGGATGGGAGATCATGTTCATGAATGCTTTAAATGAAAATCATTTAAAACTTGAACTATGATTGGGAGGTAGTTATATGAGATATACATTTGATCTTATTGTTATTTCAATTGGTATCATTGAATTCTTTCAATTGGTATCAATCTTGACATTTCTTGTATACTCATATATATTTTGTATGTATGTATGCTTTCAATTCCAAGAATATCAATTTCTATTGGTATCTATTTTCATACATATATATATATATTATTTGTGCTTATTATATCCCTATATCTTTAAGCACAAAATCTTGTTTATGCTAGTGCTTGAGCTTTAACCTTGTTTCAATTGATTACTTTTAAATTGGTATCAAGCCTATGCATTATTTTAGTTGGTATTTCATAAAGGGGGAGAAAATTTGATTTTGTCTTTCAATTGGTATTTGTACTCCCATACTTTATGATTAAAAATTCAAATTTGGTATCATATGCTCAAAATGAAAAATATTTACAATTGGTATCAAAATTTTTGTGTTTAGACATTCAAAATTTATTATGTTTAATTTCAATTGGTATCAAGATTTTTCATGTGTTTTTGCTTAAAATTGGTATCAATAATTTTTGTTTGTTTCCTTTCAATTGGTATCAAGATACTATTCTTTGACATATTTTCAATTGGTACCTTAATTGATTGTCACCTCTAATTGACTTTGTTTTTGTTTTAGACAAAAAGGGAAAATATTACTTTTATTGATTCATTGTTTCGAACAAAAAGGGGAGAAAAATTTATTGATTTGGTTTTGCTTTTACCCCTTATTAAAGATTGATTATATTAAAAAGAGGAGAAGATTTTGTTTTGTTTTGGTTTGTACCCTTTGTTGATGATTGACAAAAAGGGGGAGAAAGATCTTGAGTTTATATATGCATGTTTATGTTTTGCATATATTAAGTTTAATTTAGTTTGATTTTAATTGATATCTAGAGCATGTTTGTAATTGGTTTCTAAAGTATGTTTTGTTTTAAACATTTCATTGGTATCTAGAACCTTTTATTGTTTATGCATTTCTATGCATTAATGTTTAAGAGCCTTCAATGCATATTCTTTATGTTTATTTGTTTATGCATGAGTTAAGGGGGAGCTTCTTTGAAGCTTAACTTTAATCCATGCATATATAACTTCATGAGTTTTGTCATCATCAAAAAGGGGGAGATTGTTGGCCCAGAGGCCTTCCACTCTAATTTTGATGATGATTAACTCATGTAGTTATGTGTACTAATAATCTTGTGATTTTAGTTTCAGATCATTAATCAAGTTATTAGTTAGTGCTTAGCTTCAACAAGATGATTTGGAAGCTTTCACATATTGATTCAAGAGCCCGAGCGTCGAAGATCATATGTAGCACTTGCTCGGTGGATCAAGGAGTTTTGGATCGAGTCGGCTTGGAGATTGCGCTCTACAAGAAGACTTCGGTACCATAGTTTAGTTTTGTGTTTTGATCTACAATTATAAAGAATAGAATAGTATGATAATGCTCAAGTTCACAACACACACGTTTCATGTTTTGAATATTGGTTTTCAGTTTTTCGGTTTTAGGTTTAACCGATTTGGTTTGCATGAATAGATAGATTCAAAACAAGTTTACATGGTTTAATGTATATTAGATTTGTTCTATATACATGCATGCTTAATTCCTAGACAAACTTAGTTTTGACTTACTTATTCATGTGTTTTATGTTTTGATATTTTTAACAAAACATATTTTGGAATTAATGTCAAAAACATGGATATATATATGTTTCATGTATATAGGATTATATCCATATACATCATGCCTAAATGTTATTTAAATATCATGTTTTGTATTTGGAAGAGTTTTGGACAAAACGTATTTTCTATTCAAAATCCAAGTTTTAGAAAATACAGTTTTGGTTTTTGGTAAAAATGATAAGACACAAAAATAGTTCATACTGATTGATATTTGAGCTAAACTTTTTACCACATGTTTTATATCAATGCAAAATGATAAAACTATTTTTGGTGATTTTTAGGAGTGTTAAAAGATTTTTCAAAATATTTTTAAACTATTTTTCTGACCCAGTTTTCTGTTCCAGGCTTCAACCAGTCGACTAGTCTTCTGACCAAGTCGACTTGGCTAAAGTCGGTCGACCGGGTCGGTCGACCGACGTGCACAGATCTGTGCACGTTTGGCAGACACGGGACGGTCGACCGTAAGGGTCAACTGGGTCTGAGAGCAGAGCTCTCTATTTGTTTGGGTCGACCGGGGCGGTCGACCGGTAACTCGCAACGGGCAGAATTTGACCGTTGGACGGTCGACCGGCCGGTCGACCGGAAGGTCATTTCTGGCAGTTTCTGCTGCCAACGGCTATATTTTTCTGGGGGCTATAAATACCCCATTGGAAAGAGTTTTTTGATTAGTCTACAATTCTGCATTATTATATCGCATTCTCTCACCGCTTTATGAATAAATTGTCGATCTAAACTGTGTTTTGGTCTTTATTGCAGGTAGATCCAAAGTCCAAGGGTAAAGATGGAATAAGAGCTTAATGAAACCCAATTAATGGTAATTAATCACGCATTACTTGGAGGCCAAGCAAAGGATTCTCTAGAAGATGCATTGAACCTAGACTCCTGCGCTTGTCAGACGAATATTCGGGTGCAAATACCAGAAATGGGATATACCCTGACAATTCTCGCAGCCAGAGGAACAACCTGACAAAAACCAGAGACGTAACTCCCTGATATTGCCGCAGAAATGCGGCATTCCTTGCGTTTCCGTGGCAAAGCTGTGGAGTCACGCGTCGATTTTCGACGCGTGGCCCCGTCTTTTCTTCTGGAAGGACCTTTCGCCTATAAAAGCCCCTGCAGAGGCCCAAAACGCAAGCAGTCTTCATTTTTAGGAGTAGGTCCAGATTTTAGTGTAGTGTAGGTGAGTGTTCTTCATTTCTTGTATTTTTCATTTCTTTTTCTTAGATCATGGTAGTAGGGCTGAGTGATTTCTAGAGAGAGAAAGCAAGGGATTGATGTAATAGAGAGTGACACTCTATGTAAAGATGCATCCTTTCTCTTCCAATGTAATCTCCTTCACCTTCTACATGATTTCTTACTAGTTTTTCTTCTCATGGCAATCTAACTACTAACCACTAACCATCTAACCACTTACTTGATAATCCACATGAATCGGGTTGCCTCTACAAGGCCTTGTTCTTGCAAGAGCCATTGATGGCCAAAGATGATGGGTTCTAACAGCTAACTTGCTAACTTGCTAACCAAGCTAACTCTCTTTTATTTCATGCTAGTAGTGTAATGAGTGATGCTTGTATTAGCTTGTTCTTGATGCAATATTTTGAATGTGATGAACCATCCATGAGCCATGCTTTGTACCGTCTCTTGGAGCCAAGGATTGTGATGGCCAAGGATCAAAATGTGAGGCAACTATCTCGAAGAGGTTAGCATGGTTAGTGGAGCATTTAGTAGTTAGTAGCCATGAGTTTTCTTTTAGCTTGATTTAGAAATCGTTTTCCAAACTCTTTTCTCATTTTTCTATCGGTGTTTTTACCATCCTTCTTAGTTCAACCTTGTTCCATCTCTTTTTCTATTTTGATTTCCAAAGCACTTCACTTTTATTTTTACATCGTCGTTTTCATCACCTACCACATCTGGATTTCATTTTCTTTCTTTTTCATTCTTTCAACAAAGAAGAAGTGTTAACAACTGACGTGAATAGAGACTGTTAATGCTTCTATCGCCTCCCTTCCCTGTGGATTCGACCGTTAAGCCAATGCTATAACGGAAGTATCGAGGGTACATTAGCACATTCGAGCTTTTCATCGATTTCATAAAAACACACTTTTGAGTGCTAGTTTCCCCCATCGATCAAAATTTTGGCGCCGTTGCCGGGGAAGGGAATAGTTTTGTTTTCACGTTTTTGTTAACATTGTCTTCTCTGTTTTGGTGTGCAGGGCAATATTTACAGGTGCTTAATATTGCAGAACATAAGCTAGTTTTGCATCTCCCTGCTCTTGAAAGCAGGGCCCCAGTTTCTAAACAAAAGCCGCGAAACCGCGACATCTGCCACGCAAACGCGGCCATTGTGCAATAATGTTGTATCTTGTTTGTTCTGGGATGTGTATCTTATAATAGCTAGTTGATTTGTGCTGCTATCTTTTTGCTTTGATTGCCTACACACCATAATAAATAAAAGAACTAAAATACGGTATTTGGACGCTTTTAAAACAGTTTAGACATTTGCATTTAGGCACGTGTTAATTCAATTCCAATATATTGTATTTTGTTCTATTGTTGTGATTTGGATGGAGATGTACATATGGCATTGCATATAGCATAGGACAAACACGTGGGTGATTATCGCTTTGTGTTATATCTTGTCTATATTGCATACTTGCACGAATTGAACTTAAGGGCAAAACCCAAACAAGATAAGGTGGGGATTTTATTACCCTTCCTTGGCCCAAAAATCATCTCCCCACTCACACAACCCAAGCCTTAATAAAATTTGAATAGACGTTGGCCCCTAGGGACATCTACATCTAGGTCTAGGTCAACTCTCCTATTGGCTTGGTTTTGATTTTTCTTTTTGTTTGTTGTTTGATTTTTCTTTTGTTTGTGATTTTTTTTGTGAAATGGCATTCAACAATAACAATTCTTTCAATCCTAACATGAATCCATATTTCACACCGCCTCCATTCTATTCGGATAATTCCAACCCGGCGTTTTACAATATGCACCAACCACATACACCGGGTTGGCCTTATCCGAATCAATACAATCCATACCCACATTCTTATGACTATAATTTCTAAAATAATTTCAACTCATCACAGAGTCAATGGGGATTCAAATCCCCCGAGCTAAATTTTCAACCTCCTTGTCCACCATGTCCACCTCGTCCACAATATACACAATATTCATTTCCCGATTCCGCTTCATATGCTCCTTTTCTGGACCTCCCATTGAAGAAAAATATGAGTTACAAAGGAGTATAGAAGCCAATCTACAAGAGGCCGAGCAACAAATTCAGAAAATGAGGGCCTCTCTAATTCCACAACATTTTCAAGATTCATACTCAGTTCCACCAGTCCAAAATAGAAGACCATCAATTTTGGAAATGAGTATGCGTGAGTCCAAACAAAAATCATAAAATCTGATGGACTCACAATTTTGCCACCAATTCCAAAACAACTCTTCATCTTTTCAACAAAACGATGAACCAATGAATTGTAAAAAGATGCTTGAAATCATGACTCAGGCTCAAAATGCTCGTAACCGTGACATAGAGTTAATGATTCAAACTCTTCATTCTCATCCTATTTCTAATGTCACTAACCATTCTGTCCGAGTCAAAGAGTCATGTTATTTTGGAAATCAAGATTCAATTTCAGCACATCCACCTGAACTTGTCCACACCTCAAATCCCATTGACATTTTGGCAAGTTATCCTTTTCCTGAAATTGAACTTGAGCATGAATATGATCCTGAACTTCCACTTGATGATTCAATTCTACTTCCTGATTCAATTATGACTCCGGTGTCTTCACCTAATTTCACACCTTTTCCCGAGTCAGTATTGGATCCAGTGCCAGTCCATTGTGAAATTGAATCACCAATCTCTTATGATGATCATATTGAACTTGACCAATTTCATACTTTTGAAAGTCCATTTGATAAATTGGTAAGTTCTCATTTTTGTGGAATTGAACTTAATGAGGAATGTGACTTTGATCCTCAAATTTGTGATCCAGTTCAAATTCCTGAATCATTATTGACTCCTGTTATGTTACCCAATTTGAGCAACATTTTAGAGTCAGTTTTGATTCCCATACCTGTCATTCCTGAACTTGAATCACCACTATTAGAAAGTCACATTCCATCATGGGAAAATGAATGTGGACTTGAGCTTCTGTTGGCCCAAAGGCCTTCCACTCTAGTTTTGATGATGACTCACTCATGTAGTTATGTTTACTAATAATCTTGTGTTTCTAAGTTTCAGATCATTAGCAGGTTATAGTTTTGATGATTAGCTTCAACAAGGGTTTTGGAAGCATATCATGGTGATTCCGGTGCCAAAGCTTCAAGATTATACCTTTGCACTTGGAAGATCACGGTTGGGAGCTAGTCTACTTGAAGATAGAAGATCTACAAGCAAGACTTAGGTATCCTAGTTTAGATAGAGTTTTTAGATCCATTTGTAAAGCTTAGTTTAGTTGATATGCTCAAGTGCACAACACACAAGTTTTATGTTTTGATATTTGGTTTTCATGAATAGTTTGATCAAAACAAGTTTTCATATTCTATATGTATAGTAGATGATTTCTTTCTATACATACATGCGTTAACCTTCAAGATAAACTTATTTTGATATTTCTATTCATGTTTGGAAAATCATGTTGATAAAAATACATGTTTGGTTTTTGATTGAATCGGTTTTGGATTTCAAGGCTTGACACCCTTCTATAGTTATTATCATAACTTTTTATTTTATATTCAAATAACATGATTTAACTTTCATCTCAAAGATAACTTTCAGATCTAAATTTCTTATTTAATAACCATTTCCTGATTCTAATTTTAAAGTTGTCAAATATTTGGTTGAAATCTGTTCTTGTTCTGAAAACAGTTTACAGTTTCTGTTTTGACACCTTTTAGTATTTATTGATAACTTTTAATTCTGAATTGATATTGATTTGATTTAAGTTGCATTAGAAAGTAGACTTCAATATCTACAACTTCATCCTATTACTTATTTCCAAATTCGAACGTTTTAGACCTCAAAAATGCGTTCCAACCTGACCTTTTTGCTGTCTGCCAGGTTGGGCCAGTCGACTGGGACAGTCGACTGGGCCAAGCGGCCAGTCGACCGACCAGTCGACCGGACGTGCACAAAACTGTGCACGTCGGCCAGTCGACCGGCCAGTCGACTGTACTGAAACAGGTTTGGTCTCGGGTTGTTACCAGTCGACCGGCAGCTGTCAACGGTCAAAAATAGCCGTTGGACGGTCGACCGGCCAGTCGACCGACCGCCTGTCAGGCTGACACGTCAGCCTAACGGCTAGTTTTGTATAGGGGCTATATAAACCCCATTGTTTGGAGTTTTTGTGAAGATTTTTGTGCTAGCTTTTCCAGATCTTTTTCATTGTTTTTAAAAGTGTTTTCAAAAGAGTTTAAGTGCTAAAGTGATTCATCTTTATTTGTTTTGTGTTTTTGGAAAATCAAAGAAAATAGGATTTGGGATATTTGTGTTGATTTTCATTCTATATCTTTTGGCAAGAATTTTTCCAAGTATTTTTCTTTGTTGCTTGTTTTCAAAACACTTAGTTTCCACTTGAGCTATATCTTCTATCCTAAGTTATTAGGATCTTTGTTTTGTGTTTTGGAAAATCAAAGAAAATAGGATTTGGGATATTTGTGTTGATTTTCATTCTATATCTTTTGGCAAGAATTTCCCAAGTATTTTTCTTTGTTGCTTGTTTCAAAACACTTAGTTTCCACTTGAGCTATATCTTCTATCCTAAGTTATTAGGATCTTTGTTTTGTGTGGAAAAAGAAAAGAGAAAAAGAAAGAGAAGTGTTTGAGGTTGTTGTTGTAAACCTCTTTATTGTAAAACACCCTTGTTATTTGTGAATCCCTCTTAGGTAGAGGTGATCGGGTGATTGAGTTTGTTGTGAGCCTCTTCGGTAGAGGTTGTGGGTTTGTTGTATTTCGGCTACGGGCCGTATACCTCTTCGGTAGAGTGTGGATTGTGGTTGTATAGCCTCGGTGGCTTTGTAAGGTTGAGAGAGGAGTTTGGTACTCCTATAGTGGATTGGGAAATCCTACACGGTGGTGTAGGCGGGGATGTAGAGCTAGGGGCTCGAACCTCGAAACACATCTTGGTCTTTGCGTTTGATCCAATTTCTCTCAACTCTACTCTTTTTACATTTGTGCAAGCATCATCCATTCATATCATCATATATACTTGCTTGTGTTTTGAGCATTGTTTCATATTGCCTTGCATATATTTCTATTGCAATTCATCTATACTTGCTTGGCTTAATTGTGTGCATTGTATTGCTATATCCTTGATTGCTTGGATTGCTTGTGTGTGTGTGCCTAACTTATACTCATCCAACAAGAGCTTCACATAGCACCTCAACCCATTTTAAGGGGAATCAAGAGGAGTTAGTTCAGAGCCTCGCAAGGGGAATTCGGCTACACTTGTTGAATTGTATTAGTTTGTCCAACACTTGCATTAGCTTCCGCTTTTAGAGCATTAGAGTTTGCATTTAGCCTTAGATTAGCATTTACACCTATTCACCCCCCTCTAGGTGTACTTTCAATTGGTATCAGAGCTAGTGCTCCTGATATTAGGCTTAACATCCTAGGAGTGATCCATTTGCTTGCTAATCTCTTGTTTGCATAATACTTGTTTGCATACATTTAGTTTATCATGGACTTCATGACCCCACCTATGTATGATGCTTCCAACATTCTTGTTTGGAAGACTAGAATGTCCATTTACCTTCAAACCCTAGGTTTACATACTTTCCTTGCGGCTACCAAGAAATGCTATCTTGGTAACCTCATTCATATAGGGGCCAATGCACAAGCCCTAGAGGCCATTAGAAGCACTTTACCTAAAGACTATCTTTTATGTGTTCTAATCTTGATTCCGCTTTTGCAGTATGGAACAAGTTGACAACAACCACCACCTCCAAGCTTCAAGTCCAAATCCAACAAGAAGAGGAATCTAGTGGAGAATCCGAATCACAACAATGCTACATGGTCCAAGGGAATGACTCCCTTGAGGTACAATCGGAAACTCAACTAGATAGTAATGATTGTGCTAGTTCTTCAAATGATTTTGTTGATCCCCATGCTTTAAATGAAGAACTATCTATTGTTTGTGAAAAACTAATAGAAAAATATAACTTGTTGAAAAAGAAGAGTCTAGGCATTAATAATGAAAATAAAAATTTGATTGCTAGACTTGATGTTGTTTTGCAAGAGAAGGATGAGATTGCTAATGAAAGGGACTCATTAAAATCTCAACTTAATCTTGCTTTAATTGAAAATAAAATTTTGAAAAATAAAAATGATTGTGAAGATGTTTTGAAGAAAAATGATTCTTTAACTTCAAAACTTGATTTTGTTTTAAAAAGTAACCATTCTTTGAAAAATGAAATTGAATTTATTTCAAAAGAATTAGAAATTTGTTTAAAGAAAAATATTGTTTTGAAAAATAATATGGATGCACATGTTTGCCATGCTAGGGTAGTTTCACCTAGAACACCTATTGCATGCCACACTTCTTCTTTGATTAACAATGATATATCCATGCTTAAGAAGAAGGTTGATTGTTTGGGCTCCACTATGAGCCAATGTGCCTTGAACCATACACGGTTGGAAACTTTGTTTCGAAAGAAACAAGTTCCACATATTCATGCACACCCTCCACGGCATACACATGCTCCTCACGGACACCATCAACACATGTATGCTCATGTGTACACATGTACACATTGTGGTCGTAATGGCCACCTTGCTAATTTTGCTTTGATAGATTAAATAATGTAAATTTAGCAAATAAGTTTGTTTGGGTTAGAGAAGGGACTAACCCCCATGGACCCAAGAAGGTATGGGTACCAAAGACCACCCCTCCAATTTTTGATGTAGGTGTGGGGTCTCACATAACGTGAGAGTGTTGACACCTTGGAGTGGATGCGTTCCGGACTTAAAGGAAATCATATGGATGCATCACTTTCAAGGGAAGAGTTGGTGGGAGGACCACCTTATTTTGGAGAATTAGAGAAGTGCCCTCATCGGTTTTGGTATAAATCTCTAACTCTCATATTATTTGTTTACATGCTTTTATGATTCATTATTTATAGCATGTCTCATTTGTTTAAGCATATTTTTGTTGTCTTTGGATTAGTGTGTAAATTCCATGATTATTAGATCCATGACATACATGTATAGTATTTGAGACACATATGCTCACTTGAATTCATATTTAGTGTTCTCACCGTTTGTTTAGCTATAATGTACATCATGAATCTAATACATGTGAATTTACATAGTAATCATGTTTTAGTTTTATCATGATGTTCTTTTATGATTGTTTTAATGTTTCATGTGGTGATAACATGTTTAAATGTAGATTTTATCAAAACTTGCATTATACTTGTACAAATAGTGAACTACAATTGTTTCTTATATGCTTGTTCTTCATGCTCACTTGTATTCACTATATGCACACGTATGAGCTAAGTTTTGATGATTCGTTCATTTGCACTTGTTATGTCCATTTGCATGTTTATGTACTTTAGAATTCAAATAAATAATTTTTGATGAATCTTATATGTTTTATTTAAAATATGGTATTCATGTTTGTTTTAATGCTTCATGACTTGATTACATGTTTAGATGTTAGTTTTCATTAAGACTAGTTGTATACTTGTACATATAATGGGAAACAAATTAATCTTTATATATGTTTGAGCTTGAATGCATATTTGTACCCATTAGATGTGCTAGTATAGTCTAGTTTTGATGATCCATATATTTTAGACTTGTATTCATATTTTTGGATTTATAAGAGTTTTTATTTCATGTATATGTTTATTTTGCCAAAACATTAAGATATACATGTATACCTCTTGAGTCATTTGCCTTCAATGCAAAATCTATTTATGGACTCAATTGTGTTTAGGGATATGTATGTATACTTAGTGTAGTGACAATTCATACATATACCTTGAAATGAAATTGATTTTGGATGAAACTTTAGTTTTTCATGTTTCATGTATTATAAGTTTAACCTCATGTATATGTCTTTCTAGTTCAAACTAATCTTATACATATACATCCTTTTTGAGCCACGTGCCTTCATGCATATACTTTAGTGGACTCGTTGAGTTTTGGATATGTATGTATATTTTAGTTTGCATCAGACATACATATGCCATTGAAGATTAAACTAGTTAGTTTTATGATTTTCTAATTTTGATGTTTAAAGGAATAATTGAGTTTAATGAAATATTTTTCATGATTATGATCTTCACATTTTATTTGTACACTCATATCTATTACTCATGTTTTGTTTCTCATGAGTTGTGCTTAATTGATTAGAGTAATAATCATTATGTGATTTTCATTTCTATGAAAAATAATCTTGTTTTATTCCTTGCTTGAAGGATTTCATACTAGTTTACAAAACTTTTCATTTTAACTAGTTCGGATTCTTCTTTGTGATATGAGATATACCATACTTATTATTGTTAATTCAATTGGTATCATTGAACTCTTTCAATTGGTATCAATTTGATTTCTTTATGTATACTCATATTTGTTGATTTGTGTATGTATGCTTACAACTTGGTATCATCTATTAGTGATTGGTACTCATTTATCTTCATACACATTTACATGTTTATTTGTGCTATTATATTTCTATATCTTAAGCACAAATATTGTTTATGCTAGTGCTTGTGACTTAATTTTTATTTCAATTGATTTAGTCTTTCAATTGATACCTTAATCAAGCCTAAGCATGTTTTTAGTTAGTATTTCATAAAGGGGGAGAAATTTGAATTTCTTATTTCAATTGGTATTTGATTTCCACTCCCACACTTTATGACTTTAAAAATTGAATTTGAATGAAATATATTTTCAATTTGGTATCATTGGTATGCTTGCTTATCAATTAGTATCAAAATGTTTTAATATGTTAAAACATGTAACAATCAATAAAAAAATTATGATATGTATTTTTGACTCTCTTTTATGATTACATGACTTTGTTTCTATTGGTATCTAGATGCACTTTATTGACATATTTTTAACTGATATCAATGTTTTGATTTTTAACCCTTTATTGATTCTTGGTTTAGAACAAAAAGGGGGAGAAGATTTTGTATTGTTTCGAATTGTTGATTACCCCTTCTTGATTTTTTTTTGTTTTTAACAAAAAGGGGGAGAAAAATTTGTTTTTATGTTTTTTACCCCTTGTGTTGATGATTGACAAAAAGGGGGAGAAGAATTTGTGTTTTGTGTTTTATATATGCATGTCTTCCTTGTGTTTGCATATATGTTTGGTTGTTTGCTTATTTTAATTGGTATCTAGAACATGCTTTATGTTGAATATTCCATTAGTATCTAGAGCACCATGTTTATATGATGCATGAGTTAAGGGGGAGCTTCTTTGAAGCTTAACTTTAATCCATGCATATATAACTCCATGAGTTTTGTCATCATCAAAAAGGGGGAGATTGTTGGCCCAAAGGCCTTCCACTCTAGTTTTGATGATGACTCACTCATGTAGTTATGTTTACTAATAATCTTGTGTTTTCTAAGTTTCAGATCATTAGCAGGTTATTAGTTTTGATGATTAGCTTCAACAAGGGTTTTGGAAGCATATCATGGTGATTCCGGTGCCAAAGCTTCAAGATTATACCTTTGCACTTGGAAGATCACGGTTTGGGAGCTAGTCTACTTGAAGATAGAAGATCTACAAGCAAGACTTAGGTATCCTAGTTTAGATAGAGTTTTTAGATCCATTTGTAAAGCTTAGTTTAGTTGATATGCTCAAGTGCACAACACACAAGTTTTATGTTTTGATATTTGGTTTTCATGAATAGTTTGATCAAAACAAGTTTCATATTCTATATGTATAGTAGATGATTTCTTTCTATACATACATGCGTTAACCTTCAAGATAAACTTATTTTGATATTTCTATCATGTTTTGGAAAATCATGTTTGATAAAAATACATGTTTGGTTTTTGATTGAATCGGTTTGGATTTCAAGGCTTGACACCCTTCTATAGTTATTATCATAACTTTTATTTTTATATTCAAATAACATGATTTAACTTTCATCTCAAAGATAACTTTCAGATCTAAATTTCTTATTTAATAACCATTTCCTGATTCTAATTTTAAAGTTGTCAAATATTTGGTTGAAATCTGTTCTTGTTCTGAAAACAGTTTACAGTTTCTGTTTTGACACCTTTTAGTATTTTATTGATAACTTTTAATTCTGAATTGATATTGATTTGATTTAAGTTGCATTAGAAAGTAGACTTCAATATCTACAACTTCATCCTATATACTTATTTCCAAATTCGAACGTTTTAGACCTCAAAAATGCGTTCCAACCTGACCTATTTTTGCTGTCTGCCAGGTTGGGCCAGTCGACTGGGACAGTCGACTGGGCCAAGCGGCCAGTCGACCGACCAGTCGACCGGACGTGCACAAAACTGTGCACGTCGGCCAGTCGACCGGCCAGTCGACTGTACTGAAACAGGTTTGGTCTCGGGTTGTTACCAGTCGACCGACCAGCCGACGGCAGCTGTCAACGGTCAAAAATAGCCGTTGGACGGTCGACCGGCCAGTCGACCGACCGCCTGTCAGGCTGACACGTCAGCCTAACGGCTAGTTTTGTATAGGGGCTATATAAACCCCATTGTTTGGAGTTTTTGGTGAAGATTTTGTGCTAGCTTTTCCAGATCTTTTTCATTGTTTTAAAAGTGTTTTCAAAAGAGTTAAGTGCTAAAAGTGATTCATCTTTATTTGTTTTGTGTTTTTGGAAAATCAAAGAAAATAGGATTTGGGATATTTGTGTTGATTTTCATTCTATATCTTTGGCAAGAATTTTTCCAAGTATTTTTCTTTGTTGCTTGTTTTCAAAACACTTAGTTTCCACTTGAGCTATATCTTCTATCCTAAGTTATTAGGATCTTTGTTTTGTTTTTGGAAAATCAAAGAAAATAGGATTTGGGATATTTGTGTTGATTTTCATTCTATATCTTTTGGCAAGAATTTTCCCAAGTATTTTTCTTTGTTGCTTGTTTCCAAAACACTTAGTTTCCACTTGAGCTATATCTTCTATCCTAAGTTATTAGGATCTTTGTTTTGTGTGGAAAAAGAAAAGAGAAAAAGAAAGAGAAGTGTTTGAGGTTGTTGTTGTAAACCTCTTTATTGTAAAACACCCTTGTTATTTGTGAATCCCTCTTAGGTAGAGGTGATCGGGTGATTGAGTTTGTTGTGAGCCTTTTCGGTAGAGGTTGTGGGTTGTTGTATTTCGGCTACGGGCCGTATACCTCTTCGGTAGAGGTGTGGATTGTGGTTGTATAGCCTCGGTGGCTTTGTAAGGTGAGAGAGGGTTTGGTACTCCTATAGTGGATTGGGAAATCCTACACGGTGGTGTAGGCGGGGATGTAGAGCTAGGGGCTCGAACCTCGAAACACATCTTGGTCTTTGCGTTTGATCCAATTCTCTCAACTCTACTCTTTTACATTTGTGCAAGCATCATCCATTCATATCATCATATATACTTGCTTGTGTTTTGAGCATTGTTTCATATTGCCTTGCATATATTTCTATTGCAATTCATCTATACTTGCTTGGCTTAATTGTGTGCATTGTATTGCTATATCCTTGATTGCTTGGATTGCTTGTGTGTGTGTGCCTAACTTATACTCATCCAACAAGAGCTTCACATAGCACCTCAACCCATTTTAAGGGGAATCAAGAGGAGTTAGTTCAGAGCCTCGCAAGGGGAATTCGGCTACACTTGTTGAATTGTATTAGTTTGTCCAACACTTGCATTAGCTTCCGCTTTTAGAGCATTAGAGTTTGCATTAGCCTTAGATTAGCATTTACACCTATTCACCCCCCCTCTAGGTGTACTTTCAGCTTCATCTTCTTGATTTGGACCCACTTCCTGAACCGATCTCGACTCCCGAATCTTTACTTGACTTGAGTCATTTTTCTGAGTCGATATTAGTTCCTATACTTCCTGAGTCCAAATCAATCATTCCATCTTTTTGTACACCATTCTGGGACAAGGGTGTTGATAAATTTGACTCTGAAATTATTTTGAAAATTTGGAAATTAGATGGGGTAAATTTTTTAATAAAAATCATGCATATATACATCTTTCTAGTGGGTTGTATTCTTGAGATTTCTGGTGGGTTCCTTCGGACTCCACGCAAGAATGATTGGGCCGCCTTTCGTGGACCAATCAGACCGCCACCGGAACCACCACCTGAGATATATTTTTCCTTCCCTCTCTATTTGTTTCATGCATACATATATCACGATGCATTGAGGACAATGCATGAGATAAGTGTGCGGGAGGGTTTACTAACATAGAGTTTTTTAGATTTCCTTTCTATTACACTTCTTTTAGGATACTTTTAGAAATCTTCCCTTTTGTATAGTTTTTCTTCTCACAAAAAAAAGAAAAAAAGAAAAAAAAAAAAAAAAAAAAGAAAAACTTTTTGAAATAAGAGACAAAGTTTTGATCTATTTTTAAGAAAATTAAGATGATCTTAGAAATTAGAAAGCCTTAATTATGACATCTTAAACCTAGTCAAAATAATGGATCTTGTTTAAAATTATAGGCTAAGTAAGATAAATTGGGGAGATATTTTTATCTTGAATTTTTGCCTTAGTATGCACATGACACTTACACATTTTTTGGGATGGAAACAAAGACCTAAAATGTCATATATAAAAAAATAATAAAAAGAAAAAATATATAAATAAAACATTACTTATTAAGCTGGATAATTGTGCCTCAAGAAGCATGATTATTCACGCCTAACGGTGGTCAAAGGAAATAAATAATCCCCTTTAGTTTTGTGGCCTTGTTTACTCGAGTCCTTAAACCCGAGGGATGTTTTCTCATCTGGTGCCCTAGGACCATCTGGTTTGGGAGTCATCGGTTATAGGCTCGCTACATGGGTGAACTAGAAAGCCTAACTAAGGGAAGAAAAAAAAAGGGAAGAAAAAGAAAGTAAATATATATAAATAAATGGCTTGATGGTGGAGTTGAAGTCCCAGAAATCTTCACTATCACAAAGTGCATATTATCTAGGTTTTATGAAAAATAAAATATCAATCCAATTTTGAATTCTTACCTTAATTGAAGACAAGATCTTGCATAGAGACTAAGTTTAAAAGAAGAGAATGATTTGTGGTGGACTTATGACCTTAGATCACTTATATTTTTGCAAAAATATTTTCATAAACTTGTCTCTCTTTCAAAATGCGTTTTCAAAATACTAACATTTGTCTTCTTTCTTTATGAATTTTGTGAGTGCAATCTGCTGAAAACCCTCAGGAGAAACACTCCTCCTCTAGGGTAACCTAGAGGTTTAACGGCTTGTTGCACAAACTCAGTGCAATCGCGTCACCTGCGAAAGTGGTGTAATAACATATGTAGCATAGTTTTTTTTTGTTTTGCTCGGGATGAGCAAAAGAATAAGTGTGGGGGGTGTGATAAGTCTACAATTCTGCATTATTATGTCGCATTCTCTCACTGCTTTATGAATAAATTGTCGATCTAAACCGTGTTTTGGTCTTTATTGCAGGTAGATCCAAAGTCCAAGGCAAAGATGGAATAAGAGCTTAATGAAACCCAATTAATGGTAATTAATCCCGCATTACTTGGAGGCCAAGCAAAGGATTCTCTAGAAGATGCATTGAACCTAGACTCCTGCGCTTGTCAGACGAATATTCGGGTGCAAATACCAGAAATGGAATATACCCTGACAATTCTCAGCCAGCCAGAGAAACAACCTGACAAAAACCAGAGACGTAACTCCCTGATATTGCCGCGAAAACACGGCAATCCTTGCGTTTCCGCGGCAAAGCTGTGGAGCCACGCGTCGATTTTCGACGCGTGGCCCCGTCTCTTCTTCTGGAAGGACCTTTCGCCTATAAAAGCCCCTGCAGAGGCCCAAAACGCAAGCAGTCTTCGTTTTTAGGAGTAGGTCCAGATTTTAGTGTAGTGTAGGTGAGTGTTCTCATTTCTTGTATTTTTCATTTCTTTTCTTACATCATTGTAGTAGGGCTGAGTGATTTCCAGAGAGAGAGAAAGCAAGGATTGATGTAATAGAGAGTGACACTCTATGTAAAGATGCTCTTTCTCTTCCAATGTAATCTCCTTCACCTTCTACATGATTTCTTGCTAGTTTTTTCTCTCACATGGCAATCTAACTACTAACCACTAACCATCTAACCACTTATTTGATAATCCACATGAATCGGGTTGCCTCTACAAGGCCTTATTCTTGCAAGAGCCATTGATGGCCAAAGATGATGGGTTCTAACAGCTAACTTGCTAACTTGCTAACTTGCTAACCAAGCTAACTCTCTTTTATTTCATGCTCTTTTATTTCATGCTAGTAGTGTAATGAGTGATGCTTGTATTAGCTTGTTCTTGATGCAATGTTTTGAATGTGATGAACCATCCATGAGCCATGCTTTGTACCGTCTCTTGGAGCCAAGGATTGTGATGGCCAAAGATCAAAATGTGAGGCAACTATCTCGAAGAGGTTAGCATGGTTAGTGGAGCATTTAGTAGTAGTAGCCATGAGTTTTCTTTTAGCTTGATTTAGAAATCGTTTTCCAAACTCTTTTCTCATTTTTCTATCGGTGTTTTACCATCCTTCTTAGTTCAACCTTGTTCCATCTCTTTTCTATTTTGATTTCCAAAGCACTTCACTTTTGTTTTACATCGCCGTTTTCATCACCTACCACATTCTGAATTTCATTCTTTTCTTTTTCATTCTTTCAACAAAGAAGAAGTGTTAACAACTGACGTGAATAGAGACTGTTAATGCTTCTATCGCCTCCTTCCTGTGGATTCGACCCGTTAAGCCAATGCTATAACGGAAGTATCGAGGGTACATTAGCACATTCGAGCTTTTCAT